>ML828846.1:29424-71754 GCA_009831015.1 Picea engelmannii
ACATGAATAGCAACACATCATATCATCTGTCAATCACATCATAATCAAATATCATAGGTCTAACATAAAAAGGGTCCAGATCACTTGCGAGCAAGTGTCCTCAAAGAATAAGTGTCCTCAGTGTGCCAGAGTGGGATGTTACATAACTTGCCTTCATGTCCATTTCATATTCGGCATTACTGCCTTGGAAAAAAAAGGTTGCTTGAACAGGAAGATGAATATATATGTGCCACAGCAGAGGGTTATATGGTGCAATATTCTAAAAGGTATACCAACTATGCTGGTAAATTAAATATACAAATTTGTCGTGGTGCCCTGCCCTCATGCACTGTTTACTGTTAAGCATTTTTCCATTTTAAAAAGATCAGATGCATACAATTTTACGGTTATTTAGTCATTCTGATGAACACTATACAATGCATATGCTTGTTTAGTCCTGATTTTCATCTGCACATGCTTGCATTAGAAAAAGTTGGACTAGTGACATGGGCATGATCAGTCAGTCATCCCAGACATCAACAAACCGACAAAGCCAAAGGTAAATATGCATACGCTCTGCTCTTACTATGTTTACCAAACAATTATCCTCGACTATATATTCATCTATAGCATGGTGAATATGTTGATGTCATCTGCAATACATGGTTTGCAGTTCACAAGAAGTGTCAACAGGTACAAGTGAGACACGGAACGTGTTGTATGTTCCGTAGACTAAGAGGTGTGGTTGCAAAACGCTGGCTCCATAGTTCATTGAAACTATGCATGTCCTTGTAGATTTATTCCAGTGAAAGAAGAATACAAAAACAAAATGCACACTACCTTCCACTTTAGTTTTCCTGTTAAAAAATTATCACTAGGTCTAGAGTTGTAACATCCAAAGTAGTATCAGTAAAGGGGTTGAACAACCGCCAAACTGGAAAAGTGTTCATCGGGGACATAATGGTCGTCTATAGCACATACTTGGAAAAGGAAAACAAAACTAGATCCATTATGCGTGCTGACATGACAAACAAGGAGGCCATGATGACACTGACACTGACTATTCCTCCACAACTTGTCCAGAAACATGCAGAAAATATATTTTCGGGTAATGGGATATCCATTACAAATTTTAATATATTTCCCAAAAAAGTATATGACCGTGGTGATTGTGATCGAATTATTTCTCTCAACGAAACAAGCATTGCGGAAAAAAATTCCGTTGTTTGTTCAAAATATCATTTCGTCCCGGACTCTACTATTAGCTAGCTCGCACAGAGCACTGATATTTACCCAATCGAAATGATTGGCACAACTGTCACACTGGCGAGAAAACTTGGCTCGCAACACATTCTCCATATAAAGGATGGAGAGTCGGACATCGACAAGGCAATGATACCGCTTTTCATATTTAGTTTTGTCCTTTACTTTCGCAAGTGCATGTATCTCGGGTAAGTTATACAAATATTGCACTGTTCCATGTTGTAGCTGCAATTGTTCGATACGTATTCAAATTTATTTTTGTCAATGGACCAACAATTGCATAAAGGGCATATTCCATTTATGCTCTTCAAAAATATAACAAAGAAAATGGATGTTAGAGAAAGGATTATTCGGACAACCCAAACAAAGTTTGTAACAGAGTTGTGAGCAGATATAGTACAGGATCTGAAGAAACTAGCTAGCTCTACAACTGTTATGCATATACATCCACAAAATCATCCTCACTTTACTTATAGAAATAGCCTTCCACAAATTTCTATGGCCTGTTTTATTTTTTATTTCTAATTTTTTAAGGGGAGAGGGGGGGGTGAAGTTGTGTATTATATTGTTCAATGTATTAATTTGTATGCTCATGTTCCCAGGTTGAAGTTGTTTTATTTGCAGCCAATGTGTACTCGACCCCCTTTGAACCTGTATGTGAAAAATGCAACTCTCCTGCTTCTACCTCTGCTTTGATAAGTGATGATAGAATTGATTGTCTGTGATGCGGTGAAAAATGTTCATATATATATGGAAATTGTGTCAATGTTGTCATCCAAACCATGGGAAACACAACCGTGCATTGTACGGTTAGGTAGCCTCTGTTACAAAATGTGCTTCCTAAGTTGGCAGAGTTGTCGTATGAAACGTATCTAAAGAAAAAGGCAAGCAGCGTGTACATGTTGCGGGACCTTTGGACAATGCAAATTTTCATATTGGCTGAAGAAGGGGAAATATATATATATATATATATATATATATATATATCAAACTTTGGCAGGAAACAAAAATACTTGATGTGTCTCTGTAATATTTCTTCAACATCCAGATGAATTTTCGTCGGACTCAGCTAGTTGGAATTGCATGCGCATAAGATTGTTCAGTCCAAAAAATGGGAAGCATGGCAAAAAACCCCATATATCCCATGGCCCCGGTTATTTTCTATTGGGAACATATACGAGATGCAAGAGAAAAACAAATGTGACAACGTCTTTTCTTTGTATATGAAATTGTTTGGTGCAAAGGTTGATGCGTCCTGCTCTATGGAACCTTGTGGGAACTTGCTTTTGGCCTATTTGAAGTTTAGTTGCTTCTTGGTTGTGTGCTTCGTCTGTCAATTTGTATATCGCGGAACTCCGACTGTTTTTTGGAGGAAAGGGAACAATAGAATTGAATTTTTTTAGCCAGCTAGTCCACAAATCCGCCTGATAATTTCTATGGCGCTATGACGCAAATGTAGTATGTGGCTTGTTTTAGCAGTTTTCCTTGATCGATGAACTTGGTAAAATTAATCTCCTGAAATAATTTGAAATCAATGAATATATACTGTGTGAAGTGAAATTGTGCTATGGTATCAAGAAGAGGCCCTTAAAATTCAAATTGGTCTTTGTTATGCTTGCAGTGATAGAATTTTAAAAAACTTTTTTTTGTTCCTTCATTTTTTTTAAAATAAGCGATTTAACATCCTTTGATAATTTTACGTAATTCAAGTGTACAATACCAATATTTAATATTAATAATTTAGTATTTGAAAATAATGCTTTTAGATAATGTTAGATAGGATGAGCATCCGTAAACAATCACAATCTTGAGCCCGCCAGTCCTGGAGTCCTTCTGTCAATTTGTATGTCGCGAAAATCCAAGTGTTGTTTGGAGGACATGGGACAATAGAAGTACAATGTTGATCCAGAGAGCCCACAAGTCCACTTGTCAATTTGTATATCATGGAAGTCTGGGTGATATTTGTAGGACACAAAACAATAGAGGCTCAATTTTTAGCCCGCCAGCCCGAGAACCCGCGATACAAAAAGTGGATAAGTATGGAATTATGGATCCATACATACTCTATCAAATCTCATGTCCATACTTTATAAAAGTGAATTTTTACTGTGTATTGATCGTTTGTCGAAAAAAATTTGGGTGTGGAAGTTGGCGGATGCACGTGTTCAGATTTTCACTTACTTTTATATCACTAGCCCGACCAAATTGTACAAACTTTCTTGTCTAATTAAATTATGCAATATCAATATTTAATATTAATAATTTAGTATTGAAAATAATGGTTTTAGATCATGTTAGATAGTTGATAGGGATTACCATCCATAAACAATGGAAATCTTGAACCCTCCAGCCCTGGAGTCCATCTGTCAATTTGTATATCGCGGAACTCTGAGTGTTGTTTGGAGGACACAGAACAATAGAAGTGCAATGTTGAGCCAGCCAGTCCGCAGGTCCTCTTGTCAATTTGTATATCGTGGAATTGTGGGTGCTATTTAAAGGGCATGGAACAATAGAGGCCCAATTTTCAACCCGCCAGCCCGAGAACCCGCGATCCAAAAAGTGGCCAAGTATGGAATGCGGGATCAATACATGATCTATAAAAATTTCATGTCCATACTTTATAATAGTACATACTTGGTATGTATTATTCATTTTTTGGAAAACTTCTAGGTGCGGAAGTTGGCGGATTCACGACTTCAGATTTCACTTACTTTTATATCACCAACCCGACCGACCGCTTCCCTGTTTGATATTGTAATAAATGAATATAAATTGGCCCAAATCCAATTGTGCTATCACATCAACAAGAGGCCCTTAAAATTCAAATAGCTCGCAAGTCCGCTTGTCAATTTGTATCTCGCGGAAATGTGGGTGCTATTTGTAAGGAACAGAACAACAAAGGCCCAATTTTGAACCCACCAGCCCGAGAACCCGCGATCCAAATAATGGATAAGTATAGAATGAGGGATCTATACATGGTCTATAAAATTTCATGTCCATAGTTTTTAGAAGTACATCTTTATTATGTATTACTCGTTTCCTCCGAATGTTGTTTAGATGATACAGAATAATAGAACTGCAATGTTGAGTGAGCCAGTCCGCAATTTCGCCTATCAATTTGTGTATCGTGGGACTGTGGGTGTTATTTGTAGGATATAGACCAATAGAGGCCCAGTTTTAAGCCCGCCAGACTGAGAACCTGCGATCGAAAAAGTGGCCAAGTATGGAATGTAGGATCCGTGCAAGCTCTATAAAAACCTCATGTCCATACCTTATAAGAGTACATGCTTAGTATGTATTACTCATTTTTCGGAAAACTTCTAGCTGCGGAAGTTGGTGGATTCACGACTTCAGATTTCAATTACTTTTATATCACTAGCCCGACCGACCGCTTCTTCGTTTGATATTGTAAGAAATGAATATAAAATGGCCCAAGTCCAATTGTGTTATCACATGAACATGAGGCCCTTAAAATTCAAATAGTCTGCAAGTCTGTCTGTCAATTTGTATATCGCAGAACTCTGGTTGCTATTTGTAGGGCATGGAACAACAGAGGCCCAATTTTGAGCACGCCAGCCCCAGAACCAACAATCCAAAAAGTGGCTAAGTATGGAATGAGCGTTGCATATATGCTCTATAGAATCTAATGCCCATACTTTATACAAGTACATATTTGGTGTGTATAACTCATTTCTTGCGAAAGTTTCTAGGTGCGGAACTTGAGGGATACACGTGTTCAGATTTCCAATCATTTTTATAGCACCAGCCCAACTGGCCTCTTGCCCGTTTCATATTATACAAAATTTTTGGAACGCAAGTTTCCGAATACGCCGATTTTTCTTTGAAATAATATATTTCACATCGTTTTATAAATTTATGTAATTAAATTGTACAATATCAATATTTAATATTAATACTTTAGGATTGAAAATAATATTTTTAGGTAGTGTTAGATAGTTGATAGGGATCGCCATCCGTAAACAATCTCAAGGTTGAGCCCAATAGCCCTGGAGTCCATCTGTCAATTTGTATATGGAAAAACTCCGAGTGTTGTTTCAACAACACAGAACAATAGAAATGCAATGTTGAGCGAGCCAGCCTGCAAGTCCGCCTATCAATTTGTATATCGCAGAAGTCTTGGGTGTTATTTGTAGCTCATGAAACAATAGAGCCCCAGTTTTGAGCCTGCCAACCTGAGAACCTGCAATCCAAAGATTGGCTTAAGTATGGAATGCGGGAACCAGGCCACGTATTTAGATTTCACTTACTTTTATATCACCAGCTCGACCGATCGACTGCTTCCCCATTTCATATTGTACAGACCTCCTTGTCTAATTAAATTGTAGAATATCAATATTTAATATTAATAATTTAGTATTCAAAATAATGTTTTTAGATAATGTTAAATAGTTAATAGGGATTAGAATCTGTGAACAATCGCACTCTCAAGGTCGCCATCTCTGGAGTCCGTCTGTCAATTTGTATATCACGGAACTCCGAGTACTATTTGTATGACATGAAACAAAAGGAGTGCAATGTTGACCGACCTAGTCTGCAGGTCTGTTGGCCAATTTGTATATCGTGGAATTCTGGATGCTATTTGTAGGCCACAAAACAATGGATGCCCAATTTAGAGCCCACCAGTCCGACAACCCGCGATCCAAAAAGTGGCTAAGTATGGAATGTGGGATCCATACATGCTATATACCATCTCATGTTCATACTTTATAGTACATATTTACTGTGTATTACTCGTTTTTCAAAAAATTTCTAGTTTCTCTTCTCTCTGCTTTCCCTTTTTGAATCGTGAGTTCCTGCATAGGTGGGTTTAACATTGCGTTTCCATTGTTTCTCCATGTGCAACTAGCATCTAGACTTTCACGATTTACAAATTAGCAAACAAACCCATATTCATCTCGTATGCTTTCACTTTCTGTTTACTTGGTCCTTTTTCCCAATGTCTCATGCTTTTATATACAGAACCCGAAGTTCAACAATATACAAATTGGCCTCTCGCCATTGTGCTTCCATTGTTCCCCTATGCACAAACAAACAACAGCCGAAGTTCCGCGACATAAAAATTGACGGCCGATATCTGTCATTGAGATGTAATGTGACCATCGGCCCTTCACGTCTCCTGGGTATATCTTCTACCCTTTTTCTTTTCTAACCCACCCAACCGCTTTCCATACTTAGGTATTTCTTGGAATCGATTTCATGGGTTGGTGAGTGCACGGAATGTACAATGCTTCGTCACAATTTTCCATCATCGTTGCCTTCGTACTTGTTTCCATATATGTAATAATTAAGCTTCAATGCTAGTAGTTCATCTTGTAGGAACCATTAAGATTTCCATTAATGTTCGGAAGTCCGGAGAAGATTTGTCATTACTACAAATTAAACTAAGATTTGTGCAGAAGTATGTTATCCTTTCCAATTATTCATCTCAAACATGATGCAATCTATTTTTGTGCACCGATGGCTTGGCGCCTTTAATAAATTTCTGATTCTTAATCTCTCTTTGTTGTCACCGCGACCTTCACACTTTTTTCTAATTATGCAATTTGTGAGTTGTAATGGTGACAGCTCATTCTGCACGAATCGTGGAGATTTCCATTGATCAACGAAAGGCTCGAGGAGATATTCCATTGATACACATTAAACCATAATTTGCGGAGGATTATATAATCGCGCCCCGATTTTCATTTCAAACATCATCTCAAGCAAACAGAAATTATCGTTAACTTGTAGCAACAGTTATGTCCAGATATAGTAAACACATTCGAGCATAATGGCCAGAGGTTCTATTGTTCCAAGGCATATTCTTACTACTCATATCCCTCCGCCCAGGAGAAAAAAAGGACATGGTTCCTTGGTACATCGAGAGATATATTTCAAGCCAAATAATTCCAAGGCAACCCTTCCTGCTCAGATAACCTGCCCAGTTGCATTCATGTCTGGCACAGAGGATGATGTCATGGATTCCGAGCCAAAAGAAGATGATATGATGGCCGATGATACGACAATGGATGATGGCAATGCAGAGACTCTTCCCACTCCTGTTCCCAAATTGAAATCAACCATAACAGGAAGAACTTATCGGCTCAGTGATGACAGTCCTGACAACACCAAAAGGAGTTTCAGAAAAAAAAAGTTGACGTTGAACGCAATAGCCTCTTTGCAATGCAAAAGTAGGAATTCCAGAGTTCCAAATTAGTCCGTTCTGGGTAGAAGCGTTTCATTGTAAAGAAATGATATGTTAATGCTCCCACAGATATATTTCAAGACAAAAATTTATTCACTTGCAGGACTACTTCTACAAGGCATTTTTCTACTAGTCATCTCCTTCCACCTAGAATGGACTAATTTGGGCCTTTGAAATTGCACGTGAAACCTGTGTCCCTGAATTTTTTTTGACTATGTAGAGGCGATTTCAGTTAAGGGCTATTCCATTTTCCTGCAATGTTTTTCATCTTCTTCCTCATGGGAAGCTTCTGAAAACTATCAATTTGACCACAGGATGATTCATCGAGGAGAAAATTGCAAGGATCCTGCATACTGCGGATCTCGTGCCTGTACTTGTGGCAGACACGTTCAATGTTTTGGCCCGAAGAACTGGGTCCAATTTCTAAGGATAAATGTACAATACTCAATGTTTTTCTTATTTTTTTAAATGGATTTGCTATTAAAAAAAAATTCCATTGAGTCTTCGTTGCTGCTTCTTTTCTGGATTTAACGCTTGTTCTTATTGCCATGGTTAGGTGCTCTCGTAGTTATTCGATATTGTGTTTACTTAGGTTATATTTTCTAAGATGGAACATCTAACAATTATATGACAATGTACTATGTCAATCCACCAACCTTTTATGCAAACAAAAAATGGATTACACACAGTTTCAAACCCACATTCAACTCTATTCGTAATGCAGATAGAACATAGCAATACCAATGTACAATCTTGCAGCAAAATCATCATTCTTGTTTATAGACATGCAGTTATTAAGTTTTAATACTAACAACCCATAATGAAAGAAGTTTAATACTTAAGTTAATATGTTACAGTCATAGAAGAATGTATCAAGAACACAGTTACACCCACGCGTTCCAATAAAATCTAATCTTCAACAAAGCATTTGCCGGCAATTAGTAGAAAATGAAGTTTAATAGTTAAGTTAATATGTTATAGTCATGGAAGAATGTATGAAGAACATACTTACACGCACAGGTTGCAATAAAATCTAATCTTCAACAATGCATTTTCTCACAATTAGTAGAAAATAATTCTTTTGCAACAATGGGGCTTCTTTGAAACCAATTCGTGCTTACAAAAACTGCCCTCTGCCTTTCTATTTTCCCACTCTTTTATTCTCTGTAGTTTCTCTTCCTGGTTACTTAATTGCACAGGTTGCAATAAAGAACATACTTAAATTAATATGTTACAGAAATGGAAGAATGTATGAATAACATACTTACACGCATAGGTTGCAATAAAATCTAATATTCAACAATGCATTTGCTCACAATTAGTAGAAAATGATGGTTTTGAAATAATGGGACTTCTTTGAAACCAATTCACGCTTACGAAAACTGCCCTCTGCCTTTCTATTTTCCCACTCTTTTATTTCTTGTAGTTTCTCTTACTGGTTACTTAATCATTTTTTTTTCGAAAATACCTTGTTGCGCAGCTTGGTAGATTCACGCGTTTCCAACAAGTGCTTCCCCTTTCTTCAAATTGGCCCTCTATTGTTTTGTGTCCTACAAGTAGCACCCAAAGTTCCGCGATATATAAATTGACAAGCGGACTTGCGCGCTGGCTGGCTCAACATTGCACTTCTACTTTTCCATGACCTCCAAACAACATTCAGAGCTCTGCAATATACAAATTGACACAAGGGCTCCAGGGCTGGCGGGCTCAATATTGCCTTTTTTTACGTATGGAAAAGTGCTAAAATGAGCCATACCATATTTGCTCCACATAAGATATATTAAAGGGCAAATCATTTCTTCTATAGTTCTGTGTCCTGCAAATAGCACCCACAGTTCCACACTATACAAATTGACAGCTGGACTTGCGGGTCGGATCGTTAATAAAATGCCTCGGTGTTCCGCAATATACAAATTGACAGACGAAGAATACAACCAAGAACCAAGTAAACTCGTGAATCGTATTCTTGGTCATTTTTTTCTTTTCCCACCAGCTTTGCACTTCTTTCCAAGTATATATCTTGGTAGGAAAATGGGATATCTATTACAGATGTGAATATATTGGTCCTTGTTTTTCGTCTTCTATACTTGGCCAAATATCCGTTTCTCTTTTCCATGAACTTTATCTTTCTCATCACTTAATCATTTTTTCTAAAATGTATGGTTGCGCGCATGGGCAGACTTGCGGGTTTACACTTGCACTCATGCTCTTTTATCATGACACCTATCAACCGCTTCCCCATTCCATACCCAGACACCTCTCTGACCGCGAATTCCCAGTGGGCGGGCTCTAGATTGGACTTTTGTCGTTCCATGGCCCGTGAAAAGTACTGTCACTTCCGCAATATACAAATTTAAAACTGAACTCATATCATACCCTCTTCCGTATTACACTCCACCTAGCATTCCCTCTTCCATGGTATACATTTGGTATTGAAAACTTCCGAGAAATACAATTTAACCATCGGGTCCTCACGTCTTCTGTGGAACTATTGCCACCCCATTTTGAAGCCCGTTTGTCCACTTTCCATACTTTGTCATTTCTTCAAATTTCTTTGGTGGATCATTGGTTTGGCAGGTTGATGAAATATTCAACTCCTAGTCATTGTTTCCTGTGCACATGCCCCTTTGCAATTAGCAATTAACAATTATATATAAGATCTTATTTCTAGGCATGCAATTAGCAAGAACTAATTTCAAACATCATGGAATGTCATTTGCGCATCGTTGGGTTGGTCCATTCATGAAAACTTCAATCCTCACTTCTGAGAATGAGTTCGCCCGACCGTTTCCCTATTCCATACTTAGCCACTTTGCCGGAATTCCGCAAATATACAAACTAGCTGTTGAACTGTCCCATCATGATCTCTTTCGTTTTACACGTTTTGTAGTAAAAAATTCCAATACATAAAATTTGACCATCAAACACTGGCCTCTCTTGACTATCCCCATAACCCTTTTTTGAATCCCATCTGACCGCTTTTTAGACCTTGCCATTCTTTCCCAATTGTCATGCTTCAAAAGATAATTTTTTTTTTATATGTCATCCTATTTACTTTTTGCGATAGTGCATTCCTGTCGGTTTCCACAACTATCTCTGTCCAAGAATCTCAAATGCAAATTCCACCCAGTAACATTCGAGTACTAGGCCTTGTGGAAGCACAAGGCTTCCCACTATTTTTATGAAGTTTTTAATGGCTTCGTGTCTATTTTCAAAGTTTTGTTGTTAGGAGAAGATGCTCCCCTCATATCTGAATAGGAAACTAGTTTTTTGGACAGGAAGGGGACACTCAATCATTTGGATAATTACATTGTCATCAGAATTTTTAGCTCCACGGAAAAACCTGCTCTCCTTCCATGTCACATTATGTACATAATGTTTTTTGCAGAAGTAGCATGGCAATATAATTACTGGTTGCATCTGTTGCAAAAGAGGAAAAACAAACAGTTCATTCCTCTTTCTTGGAAAGTAGGGGAGTTCATGTTGAAAAACGTCAACAAAATTGACGAATTTGCAGTGCATTCTAGCATCTCCAACCTGAGATATGCTGAAATCATAAGAGGGTTCGACCCCTATAATATTTTTCAACAACATTTACAAACACTTGGCCTCGACGATTGTTTTTTAAAAACACACCTGCCCAAAAACAAAGACAGTGGTGGAAACGCTCCTGCCTCTGATGTCGACGATGTAGACACAGTGCAAAGATGCACTAAATTGTACATGCAACAGGGGAAAGGACCTAGTGACAAGAGTGTTCAATCTGCAAATAACACTCGAAAAAGTACGACATCTCGGAGCATCGCTTCAATGGCCCACCACAGCAACAAAGAAACTCAGAGGTCTTCAAACAGAGGAGGAGATAATGACCCTCCTCACTCTAAAATTAATAGTTCTCACAAGCTTCCAGTAGAGAAAAAGAGAAAAAAAAATGTGGGGCAGGCGGAAGAGCCGAAAATTCATAGTGAGAACATGGAACTTGACACTGATCTAGATAGCATGCTTTTCTTTCATGATCAACCCAGAGACGCCATCCACCATAGCCATCCGATGGACATTTTCGTTACCGAAAATTTTGATGAAGATGAATCCTTTGTGTTCTAGAGCGTTGTTTTTGATATCCAGTCCAAAAAATTGATAATTGAGAAAAAAGATGTTAAAAATAAGAAAGGAAAATCTTGTTCAGAGGTTCACCTTGCCAACATGTGACCGTCCCAAATCTGTCAACTTCACACCACCAGCGGAGAAGAACTTCATGATTCCATTGGAGGCATGGAAACTGAGAATGCTAGATTGAAGAATCGGGTCAAGGAATTGTAAGAGGCTTTCATCCCTATGCCATTGCTTGCCAGTCATTTGGAAATAGCCATGCCTGCCACCCCTGCAGCCAACGTAAAAGCATCCTCCACCCTGCTCGCATCCTGTAGAGGACATGTGGAGAATAATATCAAGAAAACAATGGAACTGCTTACCGAGGCATGGAAAACATCACAAACCATCACTTCCCTTGGAACCAAGGCACATAGTTTGCTCGAACATTTGCAGGTAGAGTTAAAAGACGAAGACAATTTCTTTTTAAAAACAGTCCTTCCTTTTGGCATGATTGTCAACAATACGACATAAACAAAAAGAAAGAACAATATCTTCCATCCCAAAACCAGATCGGTCAATTAAATGCATGTTGGAAAGAAAAAGTGAAGAACCTGCATCTCATTGTTCAATCATGTGAACAAGCCATATCGAAGAAAGATAAATTATTCACGAGACTGTCAACAATAGACTTAGCCAGAAAAACCAATGACTTCCAAGACCCCGACTTAATCGCAAAATCCTTTCTCTTAACCAAGCAAGAGTTCGATAAATAGGTTGCCATGTTTAAGACCTTGTCTCTGGAAATTTTTTACAGCATCCTTCACTTTGATCAAGCTCACGTCGACCACTGGCTAGTCAAATATTCAGTACATAATGAGGAAATTCATCAGGCTTTTTGTAATCTTTCTATCGACTTCCGGGAACTAGAAATCGATCTTTTCAACATAAAATTCAGAATGATATCAACGTCGCCCCAATGAGAATATACATTGAATAATGGCTCGAAAGACAATTGAAGCAGGCCGTCAACGAAAGGCAATAGGCAGTTTCCAGGATTCCAGCAATCATCGAGGACATTATTGAAACCGTAGTCGTCGACGACATCAATGAAACGAAAGCCACAAGCAAATATCCAAATGACTCATATGTACCCTCATTGTAAGTATATTGATCGTATCTTCCTTTGTTTATCAACCTAGTTATTTCACTTTCTTAAGTAGAGTTGTGTAGGCAAATACTTATTCTTTTGAATTTATTTTTTTTGCAGGTATTGCACTCTATCTTCTTTCTACACTCATGTTTCTTTTACATATTTCTCTAATGGTCCGCGGGAGCCCCAATCCCAGTCTACATGAAAAACGCATTGAAAATCCAATTTATATGTAACAGACTTTATATTTTTTGTATATTTCAAAATTTCCAGTAGTATGTAACAAACTTTTATTTTTTTACATACTTCAAACAAAATTGTTTTCTTATCTCCTTTTAAATTTATGTCTTCATACATTTTTATCTTTCACCAGTCTCTATGACAAATGCATTTAAATTTTTATATGTAACAAACTTTCATTTTTTTATATATTTCAAAATAAATGGTGCTCTACATGCCAAATGTCATTTACTTATGCCCCATGTTCACAAATGCATTTAAATTTTTATATGTAACATACTTTTATTTTTTTATATATTTCAAAATAAATGGTGCTCTACATGCCAAGCGTCATTTATTATGCCCCATGTTCCATGATATACATGCTGCACACAACATTTCCATCATATACATTTCAAAATTTCCATTAGTATGTAACAAACTTTTTTTTTTTTACATATTTCAAATAAAACTGTTTTCTTATCTCCTTTAAAATTTATGTCTTCATACATTTTTATTTTTCACCAGTGCATATGGAAAATGCATTTAAATTTCCAATTTTTTTCTTCTACTATCAACAAATTTGTAGTTTGTTATATACTTTCAAAAAATAAATGGTGCTCTACATGCCAAGCATCATTTACTTTTGCCCCATGTTCTGTGATATACATCTTGCACACAACATTTCCGTGATATACATTTTGCCCCAAACACTACTGTAATTTAGAATTCGACCCCATCTTCCACAATTTTCTTTCTAACCTCGTTGGCAGGGACTGTGATGCCACACGGACTTGTTATATAATGGGTCCATTTCAATGTAATATTCATTATATTATCATCATTCATATATTATACTTTATACATTATCAATTTTTATCTAATCGAGGAAATCAAATCTTCTTGAGCTTGTTTTCTTCACTGGTATTAGAGTGTTCTTCCCACCCTCTTCGCTAGTGCATCCTCCCCTCTTGTCGGTTGTACATTCTCCCCCTCATCGTTTATCTTTCTCTTGATTTCACATCTACCCTTGGGTGACCACCTCGCCTCTATGACAGAGCTCCACCCTCAACTCTCCACCCTCGACCCAACGTCAAGCGTCCTTCTCCTCATTGGTACCCATCCCCCTCCTCCCATCACATTCTCCCATCACACTCGCATTCCTAAAAACTTTGTCTCTCTTATTCACGTCTTATTTTTCCTCCCATACCTACACATATACCCATACATTTTCCTCATAGTCTGGTCATCACATTTTCCCCTCATTAAAGGATTCCTCCCTCGCAATTTTCAACTCCTCTACAAGACCCAATATCGATTCTACAAATCCTAATTTATGAAAACTATTAAATATTAAATATTAAATATATATTTCATAGTGAGTGAAGGAAAAATTCCCCACCTTCCGCCAACATTCAACCATGAATTCACTGTTTCCATTCTCTACACTTGTTGTCAATACTCATTGTACAACAATACAATTCAGTATTCTGTAGTCAAAAACATTAACAAGGAACCTGCAATACTATATTCCATTCAAAATTTCAACTCCAGTACCAGAAAGATGTTAGAGTTAAAAAATATGTTGGAAAAAATAGACCAGGAATGTAAAAATGCCTTGCAATTACTCAAAAATGAAATCAACAAAAATCATGGTGAGATAAGAAACGAAATAAGGAACACCATTGATGCACTCAAACAAGAGCTAACACAAAACCTTAAAGATGAAATTTCCATAGAATTCGGCGTTGAATTACAACAAGGCATAGCCACTCTAAAGCAAGAGCTTAAAGACGGATTTTTTGTAGAGGCCGAGGTTGAATTACGACAAGGCATAGAAAAATCAAAACAATCGATAACGATCAAAATGAAGTAAAAACTAGACATCAAAACACAAGATCATAATAAAAAGCATAATGATATTTTAAATCTTATAAAAAATTAAGGTCATCAACAACCCACCCAACCACAACCAAGTTCTTATAGCACGTCAAACATGCCACCACCACCACCTTCCTACAATTCAATAAAAAATGCCCAACCGATAGCACAATATCAACCCTTAATGATATATACACCAAAGGCTAAAACAGAACTCTCAAAATACAATGGAGTCAGTAACCAATGTGTGGCATGGTTTAACAAGATTGAAGTGTGTGTGTGTGTGTGTGTGTGTGTGTGTGTGTGCGTGTGTGGGTGGGTGTGTGTGTGTGTGTGTGTATAATGTTACAAAAAACAAAGAAAAGGTTAAATATTCATCCATGTAGGAGGTGACTCTTACAATTGGTGCATGTGGTGGAATGGAGGAACTCAGTTATACGATTGAAACTCCTTTAAAAAAAAAAAAAAAAAAAGATTACAAGGAATCGTCGAAAATGAAGTTTTCTCAAAACTCACTAGGCTACAACAAAAAAGTGGCATAGATGAATTTCCACCAAACGAGTGTTTGGGATATCTAGTAATCAATTACTCCAACCTTATGTGGGAGGTCTCAAGCCACATATGAAGGGCGAATTAAAAGTGCATGAGGTTATCAGTATCGAAATAGGAAGGCACAAGGAAAAGGCAACATAAAACAAGCTAGAAGGCCAATCAAGATTCGACAAAGTTTATTCAAGAAGGAATGTACCTCAAACCACAAATACAAAAAAATACAAACATATACCACCAAACCTATGAGATGATAAAAGAAGAAGTTTGGAAGCCCAAAGAATAAAATAAGGAAAATGTAAACGTTCCGGAGATAAATGGGACCCGATACATATGCGTTGCATAGAATATAACTCAAATATATATATATATATATATATATATATATACATGTGAAGAAGAAAAAGACGATGAATCAAACTCAGAAGAGTCAGAATGTGAAGAAGTAGAGAACCCACAAAATATCACACCAAACTTTGAAGGTGACAACACACCAAGGATATTACTCATAGACATCACAGGCATCAACCAACCATAAACTCTTAAATTAAAATGACATATAAAACATGATAATGTCATAGTACTAATCGACACAGGAAGTACCCACAAATTTCTTGACATCAATATTGCAAGAAAACTCAAACTATTTGTATATATGATTCTAGATATGAAGGTAATGGTTGTATATGGAAAAAAATAAGAAAGTAGGGACATTCCATAAGGTGAAACTCCAAATACAATATTTCAATTTAGAATCGAAACTATACATCGTACCCCTAGGAGGAGTAGACATGGTCTTGGGATTCCAATGGTTACAATCATTGGGTACCTACTCTGCTAATCACCAGAAGCATTTGATCATATTCAAGTGGAAAGGGACAAGGTATAAGCTATATGAATTCCAACCTCCCCAAACACAAGTTGTGTCATCTCGACAGATGGAAAAGTTGATCTGGAAGGGCAAAACTTCCTATTTCATCCAGTTCCACCAAATGGATATACAAGATTCAGAACAAGATAGTTCCAAAGCATCATAAATCCAAGAACTAGTTCAAAAACACAAAAAATATATTTCAAGACCTCCCCATGGAGTTAACACCAAAAATAAGAATTTAACATGTAATTGAAGTTAATCTAGGATCAAGTTCGATCAAGGTTAGACTATGTAGATACTCACATCATCATAAAACATAAATATAAAAGTGTCGAGGTCATTTTTCGCTTCTAAAATTTCCCTCCCCTTTTCTATTTTCTCAAATTATTTTTTCCCTTTCTTTTCCCTCTTCTATACTTATCTGTTTTCTCCCATTTTCTTTTTTTCCCTCCTACTATCCCTTTCTGGTTCTACACTTAGTCACATTTTTCAGACTGCAGGTTCCCGGGTTGGTGGACTTATAGTTTCTCATCTCCATGTATAACTTCACATCACAAGTCTGACTGACCGTTGTGATGTTCCATACTTAGTTTATTCTACAATTGCGAGTTCTCGGGTTGGCGGGATCGAACTCTCATGATCCCATGCTCTGTGATATACACATTGCACCAAAAATTTCTTCGTTCTACATTTTGATCCCCAGACTCCCCGAACTTCCAAGTCTCATTTCACCTACAATGATTTTTTCCGATCGTCATTCCATTCTATACTTAGACAATTTATCACCTTATACCATCGCGGACTTGTGGGTTCAAAAAAATCTCAAATCATATTTTTCTCTCGTTCATCCCCTCCACCCTCGCACACTTCCCAATGCACATTTACTATGCTTTTAATTATAATAACTTACCATATAGGTTCGAAAGGATTATCATTAATAAGAAAAAGGCTCGAGCAAATATCCTATTCAAATGCATTAAAGAAGGATTTAGGGAGGACTATATTCTCCCCCTCCAACATTCATTTTAAACATAATATGGAGCAAGGGAACGGTCTCGCCAACTTATGGAAGAAACTCAACAACCGTTCTGTGGAGATACATTGAATATTTTCGGGCGCGAGGACCAGAGTTTTTAGTGGTCTAGAGCATATTCCTACTACGCATCCCCTTCGTCCCAGAAGGAAGTAATCTGGACATCTGGAATTGTGTGTGCAGGTTGTGTCTCGAAAGTCTTTGAATGTCAAGAGTTGGTCACCTAGTGCACTGAGAGATATATTCCAAGCCAGAGTATTATTTGGTTGTGGGACCATTACCCTGTCTCTCCATCACCTCGGGTATTCCATAAGATGTTGAGACTTCCTGAGCCAACACTCACCTTCAAGGGATAAGAACGCAAGGATTTCTTAAAGAAGCATGACAATGGATTGGACCTCTTACCTGAATTCCTAGTGAACCCAACAACCGTCCTCGAGGACATCACAATATTGCAGGTTGGCTCATTTAAAAATCCCTTCCGGTAAATTACATGGATTTTCACGAGGATAACAGGACAAGAAACTACATCCAACATATCCTGGATGATTCTTTACATTCTATATTTTATGGTCAAATAACAGGCCATCTTCGATTGGGGTAAGTTGATTTCCATTGAAATATCTTCCCAATTGTCGCAATACAAGAAGGAGAAGAAATTATTTATGTCATCTTATTTGGTTTTCCTGATACGCAGTATTGTCTGTTCCTGATATTATCTGTGTGTAAGAAGGTAAACTGTGAATTCGACCCAGTAACCTTCTGGTATCAAACATTATGGAGGCACAAGGCCTCCCAACATTTTTATGAATTTTTTAATGATTTTGTCTCAATTTTTAAAGACTTTTTGTTTGGAAAGGACACTCCCTAGATGTATGACCAGGTGAGTAAGTTCCTAGATAGGAAGGAGACACTAGAACAAATGGAGAACTATAATTTTATAAGGATTTTTGGTTCCAAGGAAAATTCTTCATTCCTTTCGTGCCACATATCTGAAAAAATGTTTGTTGTTGAAATAGAAAGGAAGTGCAACTACTGGTTGCATTTTTTCCATGCAAAGAGAAAAAAACAAATCATACCTCTGCCTTGGGAATTTTGGGACTTCATATTCAGAAATATGAACAAGATTGATGAATTTACGGGCCACTTCCACAGCCTCAATCTAAAATATGCTCAAAGAGTAAAAGGGGTCGACCCTAGAGAAAGTTTTGTAGAATATATATTGGTTGTTGGTTTAAGTAATTCTTTCATTAATGCTATTCTAAATGAAGATTGAGATAATGTCTCAGGCACTCCCTCTCATGACACCGGTTACCTAGAAACAATACTCAACACCAATGAGTCATACAAGCAGAGAGGAAAAGGTCTGGGTGAGAAAATTGCCCAATCTCGGACTGTCACTCCAAAGAGTACAACATCTCAGAGAAACGCTCCAATGACCCACCAAATTAAGAAAGTAACCCACATTTATTCATGTGGAGGAGGAGATAAGAACCCTCTTTCAGGAAAAAATTGAAAGTTCTCCCAAAATTACCTTAAGGAAGAAAAGAAAAAGTAGTGTGCAAGAAGAGGAGGGACCTCTAGGTGAAAGCGACATCCACAACCTATCCTTCGAGGATATGGAACTCAAAATTGACATAGAAAAAGTGTTCCCCAATTTCTAACAGCTAGAGAACATTGCTCACCAGAATCCTCAGATGGAAATAATTGAGAGCGAGACCTTCGATGAAGAAGATTCTTTTGTATTTCAGAGCGTTTTTTTTTACAGCGATTCCAAAAATTTGATTATTGAGAAAATAGATGTAAAGAATAAAAAGGGGAATTCTCGTTCATAGATTAACCTACGGAACATGCGGCCTTACCAAATTTCCCAAATTCCCTGAGCAACTAGAGATTCTCTAGATAATTCTATTAGAGGCCTTGAAGCAAATAATGTCAGGTTAAAGGAGCGAATCAAAGAATTGGAAGAAACTTTGATGCCTCTTCCAATACTTTCCAGTCCTTTAGCAATGATCAGGCCTACCACATCTGCAGAAAAATTAAAAGGATAGGCAAGCTTTCTCACATCATCCCAGGGATATGTGGAGAAGAATATCAAGAAAATAATGGAATTAATTACAGAGGCTTGGGAGATGTCAAAGAGCATGATCTCTTTTGGAATGAGAGCACATGCTTTTCATGAATATTTACAGGAAGATTTGAAAAACAAGGAAGGTTTTTACCTCGATGTGGTTGTACCATTTGGTTTTAAATTTACCAATATGACAGAGTTGAGAAGAAGAGAGGAGGATCTCCCTTCTTCGAATCGGATAAAACAACTAAATGCGTGCTGGAAGGAAAAGGTTAAAAACCTGAATATTATTGTTCAAGCATGCAGCCAAACCATAACCAGAAGAGATGAATTATTCAAAAAGATGACTGAGATAGATCTAGATGGGAGCACTAATGAGGTTAAAGGATTATTATTTGAAAAATTCTACAACATTCTTGAGTATAGTGAAGATGAAGTGGAAAATTGGCTAGTTGATTATTCAATTAAAAATCAAGATATTGAAGAGGCTTTGCGAAATATTTCTATTGATCTAAGGGACTTGGAAGGCGAGCTCTTCAATATAAAAGTTCAACATGAAATCAATGTGGCGCCAATGAGGAACTACATCAAGGAGTGGTTTAAAAAGGATGTTGATAAAATTATCGATGAAGGGAAAATGACAGTTGAGAAGGTTCTTATAACCGTCGATGAAAGCTATAAAAGGACATTAGCGAGCAAGTGACAAA
Source organism: Picea engelmannii (assembly GCA_009831015.1). Taxonomy (NCBI): domain Eukaryota; kingdom Viridiplantae; phylum Streptophyta; class Pinopsida; order Pinales; family Pinaceae; genus Picea; species Picea engelmannii. The sequence continues at coordinate 49,448 of ML828846.1, forward strand.
CATGAGATACCATCATAGTAAGTTCATATTGATCACATCTTTCTATATTTATCAAGCTCTTCATCTAGTTACTCCACCTCTTTAAATAGAAAGGCTTAATCGAAGACTGATAATTTCTTTTTTCTTCTTACCAGGTCTTGTTGTCTTCCGCCACCCACTTTCTTCTTTCTATGAACTTCATTATTATACATATTTTCTTTATGGTCCATGGGAGCCCCAATCCCAGTCATTATGACAAACACATTTTAATTTCAGATAATATGTATTGGACTCTATAATTGTTAGCAGTTCCAAGAGAGCTATTTTGGGAACGATCTCGATTGTACTTTGTAACCCATTTTTTTTTAATATAAAGTATTTGGCATTGATCTATCGTAATCTTCATTTGAGATTCCCATGTATCACTCTATCAAAGTTCTCTTATGCATGCAGATCATTTTATTTTAATTTTTTATGTGATCATAAATCTTTAGCCCTACTATGATGGATGTGAGGAAATTATGTTTATTTTCTTTAAATGTATGTGATTCCTAGTCCATTCTCGTGAAATTTCTTTTTTATTTTATATCTATTTTTACTTTCCTTTGATGAACTTATATAAAATTCCCACATTTTAAAAATCTCAAACAGAGGAGTACCACCTCTATAAAAATGCGGGAGGATTTGTATCCTTGTAAGGTTGTCATTTCAGTCCTAATGGATTCAAGCATCAACATTTTTGGCGACCATACTGGGGAAATGAACTGAAAATTTGGAACCTGGCCTAGCGTTTTGAAAGAATATATGAATTTACCCCAGGGTAATCAACCCCATTTAGAAGTTGTATTGAATAATCAACGAAGCATTTTGCACCAGTTGTATAATCTGGTAATATCAACAGGCCAGACTCGAGAGGAGTTAAAAGGGTCCTGGAAGATCTTAGTCCAAGAAGAAGAAAGATAAATCCTTTGAATACAAAGGAGAGAAGAACGATAAGATTGAAGAAACCAAATATTGGCTAGAGAAACACAAGAACAAGGTAAATATTGAAGTTGGATGAATACAAGGGACCCATTACCATAAGTAAAAGTAAGGAACTCTCTGTCCTTGGAAGTGAAAAGTCTGATATTGAAACCTCCTTAAAAATGGCAGCGAGAGACGAACAACCCCGAAACGAGCATCATGAGGAGAGACAAGGAGGTGAAAGAGAAGTCGCAAGAAACCAAGGAATCTGAGGGTTTGGAAATAGAAGGAGGGAAAGAGATTCCCCTCTTAATCTCATAGGTGAAAAGCATAATTTCCCTGTGCTCCCTAAGGGCACCTTAAAGGAATTTTCTGGAGATGGGACAATCGATGCAAAGAAGCATCTGCACTTATTTCTTGACATGTGTGACTTTCACCAAGTCGAATATGATGATGTCATGGTGAGGTTGTTTTTGCAAACTTTATAATAAAGATCTTATGAATGGTATACAACATTTACTAGTAGATCCATTCGCTCATTTAACGACCTCAAATCGATGTTCCTAACTATGTTTTTCCCTACAATTTCCTACCATACCCTCCTCACAAACTTCACCTAAATTGGATTGAGGAAGAATGAAAGGATACGAGATTTTAATCTCATGTTCAATAAGAACTTGAATAGAATCCCAGAAGACAAACGACCAAATGACCTGGTCATTCTCGGTTTTTATGAGAATGCAATGCTCCCGAATGTAAAATATGCCATCAGAACATCCCAAATGGATACTTTGGAGGAAGCAATGATAGTCCACTGAAATGGAATAAATTATGATTGAAACGGGTGCTGAACCCAACATTATACTGGGAATATTACAAAGGAAAATGGGAGGATTGAATATTGATAATCAAGGAGCTTCCAGCTCGAGAAAGAACGAATAATTTAAACCTCAAGCGGCTTAGAATAAAATGGTATGAGGAGAATTTTTTAAAGGAACCATACCTGACATAAAATTTGATCATGTGGTGGCACAGGAAACAAAGAAAATAATTGATATTGTGCAGATAAATAGAACCATCAAACAGATGCAGAACAAAATAACCAGGTTGAGAAGGGGAGATAATTACATGCCAAACCCAAGAATGTCGATTCTTGAACAAAGGAGGAACCCTCCCCCAGAAAACAAAGTTAGGTTTGAGAATACTAATGACCCATAGAGACCAAGGGTTCCCAGACAACCTACTCCAAACACATTTATTTTGGATGATGTCTATGAAAAGAAATTGATCGAGCAAGAAGGTTATTACTTACCTAATGAAATATCTAAGACAATACAGATGGATGAATGTGAGACTCCCATGTATATATGTGGAGAGGGCAATAATGATCCTAACTCGCAATAAAACGTCTCCCAGACAAGAGGTTTTGTAAATATACCAAAGAATAAAGGAAACTCCAACAAAGAAAAATAAAATGAAAAAGTGTCGAATGAGAAGGCGACATTTGGAACCACAAGGCAACACATGGCATCAATCTCAACTCAAACAACGTATAACGTCATGGAAGACTTAAGTAAGTTGAGGCTAATTTTTCCTTTTACGGAAGTGGTAAAGATTCCTCAGTAGAGGCAGAACATATTGAAGTTGTTGGATGATCCATCAGAAAGAACTAAAGTTGTTTTTACCACTCCAAAATAGAACCGGAGCCCATCGAATTCTAAGCTGAGAGGTAAAATTCCGCCCTTTTACATTTCAATTGAAAACCATGAAGTTGCATCACATAATTGTTTAGTTGATATTGGTGTGACAAATAATGTAATGCCACTTGCGGTCATGGAATCATTGGGCATGATTTGCACTAAGTATTATGAAACTGGTGAGAGCATATATGCAATCGATTCTAGAAAAGTGCCAGCGTATGGGGAAATCAAGGATTTTTATGCCTGGATTACAACAAGTCCCCATATCATCGCAGTTTTTAATATTATCGTGGTATACCTACCTCCAGCATATGGGGTTGTGCTCGGAAGAGATTGGACCTTTATGATTGGTGGATATATAATGAACGATGGAAGTTCTATGATGCTACCAGGTAAGGAGGGATCAGTGATTAAAGTACCCCGTGAACCCAGAAAACCTTTCTCCTTCAAGAAGAAGTTTAATGAATTAATGGAAGATTACATAGATGTTAGGACTAGAAACTATGTTATCTTGAACATGGAGCACAACGAAAACCTAGAATGAGTTCAAGACTTGGAGGGCCCATAATTTTTGTTTGAAGGATATTGGAGAATGTCATTCGACGGAGCCTGTTCTAAATATGGGAACGAAGTTGGAATTGTTCTCATAAGCCCATATAAGACGACGCATCCCCACGTCGTAATACTGGAGTTTCCATGCACGAATAATGAAGCATAATACAAATCTTTGATCCAGGGGATGATCCTCACACAAGGAATGAAAATAGAAAATCCCATTATGACTGGAGATTCAAATTTGGTCATGAATCAGGTTACCCAAAAGTACAGAATCAAAAAAGAAAGACTTAAGTTGTATTTCAAAAGAGTTAATGAACTGATGGAATCTTTCATCTATTTCAATATCGCTTTCATTCCAAGGGAAAAGAATCACAAGGATGATTCACTAGCCTTGGAGGCCTCATTATCAAACCCAGATGATGTCCTAAGGAAAACATCTTTCCAGGTAGAAAGATCCTTTCAACCATCCATGCTCGATAATATTTAGTACTTACAAGTGTTTGGAAATGATGAACAATTGGAGATTTTTTTGTTAAATGATGATGATGAAGAAGATGATAGCTCGATTGTCATTCCGAAAGACTACATACAAGTTGAATATTTGTTTACAAAATATGATCATGCCAAGAATCTTCTTGAAGAAGTTTTAGTTTGAAAGGTGCAAGAAACAAGAAAATTCAATATTGGAATGGACCAATCCCACAAATATGTGAATTTGGGAGTTGATTGCACCCCCGAAGAGGTTGATCAATATGTTTCTTTATTCAAAGAATATATTGATTCATTCACTTGGACCTATGACAATTTGAAGGCCTATCATAAAACGATATTCCAACATATCATTCCTTTGAGGGAAGAAGCCAAACCAGTGAAACAAAAAATAAGGATGATGAATCCCATGTTGAAACCTATGGTAAAAATTAATTTGGAGAAGTTAAATAAAGCAGGGATAATCTATCCCATCATACATTTAGAATGGATTTCAAATCCAATGATTATCAGGAAGAAGACCGGGGAAATCCGAATGTGTGTTGACTTCAGAGATCTTAACAAAGCGAGCATAAAAGATAATTTTTCATTTCCCAACATGGAGTTTCTGATACAAAAAGTTACTGGATCGACATGCATGTCTATGTTGGATGTTTTCTTTGGATATAATAAGGTTTTAGTCATTGAGTCGGAAGATAGAGAAAATACAACATTTATCACACCATGGGAAACATATGCATATGCTAGAATTCCCTTCGGTTTGAAGAATGTTGGAGCCACCTTCCAAAGGGCCATGGATCATGCATTCAACGGATTGATAGGAAAGTTTATGGTGGATTATCAAGATGACTTGATATTGAATTCAAACAAAAGGGAGGATCACATCCATCATTTAAGAAAAGTCTTTGAAATATGTAGATTACACAACATTTCTCTAAACCCAAAGAAATATGTGCTTGTTGTGACTCAAGGAAGTTTGTTGGGCCACATTGTATGCAAGGAAGGGATTTACATAGATCCATAAAGAGTTAAAGCAATTAATTAACTCAAACCCCCGACATCCAAGAAGGGAGTCCAGTCATTCTTCAGGAAAATCAATTTTGTTCGAAGATTTGTCTCTGATTACGCAAGCATCGTAAAACCTATCAATTTGTTGTTGAAAAAGGAGTAGAGATTTGAGTGGACAAAAGATACTCAGGAAGCGTTCAACAATATCAAAGGGTCAATCACTACGACTCTCATTCTCATTAGTCCAGAGTTTCAGAGATATTTTATTATCTATTCATTTGCTACAGAGGTAGTCATTGTGTTCGTCCTCACTCATAAAAATAGCAACGGAGAATAACTCCTGATAAGTTTTATGAGAAAAAACCTACATGACTATGAGTTGAGATATTCAAAACTTGAGAAACAGGATTTGGCTCTTGTAAAAGTTGTGGCACATTTTCGGACATATATATAAAAATCCCATGTTATATCTTATGTTCCCTTGTCACCAATCATGATACTTCTAAATCAACAGTTGAGAGAAGGGAAATGGGCTAATTGGTTAGTGGAAATTCTAGAGTATGATATCGAAATGAAACCTTTGAAGGAAATAAAAGGACAAGGTTTATGCAATCTTATTGCGAATGGGGACTAGATCGATGGGATGATTTCAATCTCAGTCGGGGAACCATTAGCTGATTCAGAATGGTATGAAGATACCATATTCTATTTAAGGTCCAAGGAATTCCCTATTAAAATGAATCCCAAGGAGTGAAGGACACTCAAGATCAAGGTGAACCAATACATGTTGATTGTTGACATACTTTTTAGAAGAAATTTGGATGGCATACTATTGAGATGCATCGATGATAATCAAGCTCAAGGACTGATCAAATAATTCCATGAGGGAATATGCGATGGACACTTTGCACCTACTGCAACTGCCCACAAAATAATCAGAGCGGGATTTTACTGGTTGCCAATCTTTAGGGATTCGTATACTGTGATCAGGTGATGTTTATCATGTAAATACTTTGCAAGAAAAATGAAGAAAGTTGTGATGCCTTTGCAACCAATTGTAGTGGAACAACCATTTTCCCAGTGGGGACTTGATGTTGTTGGTCCAATTAATCTAAAATCTAGCAAGGGGAATATGTACATTCTGACAGCTGCTGATTATTTCATGAAATGGCCAGAAGCAGTGGCACTAAAGAAGGTTGACGTCGAAGAATTGATTAGATTCCTCAAGGAAAACATTCTATCGATGTTTGGTATCCCTGATAAATTTATCACATACAATGGTTCGATCTTCATTGGGTCAAAGTTCAAGGATTTTTGCGGACAATATAGGATCATCATGGGTCAATCATTGAATTATTATCGATAAGGAAATGGCCTTGTTGAATCCACAAACAAAACACTTTTGCAGATATTGAAGAAAACCATTGATAGAAACTAGAGGAATTCATATCTGAAGCTGACAGAAGCATTATGGGCAAGCAAGACAACCCCAGAGGATAGCACCGAGATGTATTTGTATCTATTGGTTTATGGGAAAGACGAAAAAATGTTGATTAACCTCGAGCTTAATGCATTGATATTTGTGGTTAATACTGAGGATACAAAAGACACTTTGTCTATCCAGAAAAGGATCAATCAATTGTTGAAGTTGGAAGAGGAACGAAGAAGGCCCTGAAGTGAACTTCTCATAGGAAGTAGAGCGTCAAGAGATATTTTGACCAGAGCACAACTATGAAGAACTCTTAGAAGGGAGAGCTGGTACTACTTTGGAACAAATCCAAGGAGAATCCGTCCATGCATACAAAGTTCGAAGAACTCTGGATCAGACCCTATGTCATCAAAAAGATATTGGGCTTCAACTCATATATGCTCCAAGGAATGAAGGGGAAAAGGTTACTGTTTCCTGTCAACGAGCAACAACTGAAAGGTTTCTTCTCCTATAACTTTTCAAGTCTCATTGTACATAATTTTATTTTTAGTTTGTATATTCTTAATATGACTCCATGTTGGCACTGGGGCAGACCCAAGGTTCACTCCAAGAGCACACCAACAAGCCCTTGCTATTGGCCCTTTTGGAAGCACCTGCAAGGCAGATGCAGTCTCACTCGAAGCAGCTAAGAGGGGAGTTGCAGGACAGGGATGTCTACAACCAGGGGAATATCAAGTGGATCTATCACAACAACAATACATCATTCATATATCACTTATCAGCTAGGTCTATCCTGTGCAACTATAGATCTGATCTAACATAAGATTGCGAATAACAATATAACAATGACAGATATCCAGGCATCAATCACACATACGACACAAAATATATGTGGTTCACCCTCTCTCTGGGGCTACGTCCACAGAAATGTGCTTATAATTTATTAAGGTAAATCATACAGTTCTTATATGCGCTCTCAGCTAGCAGATCTTCTTTCTTCTCTCTCTTTCTCTCCCCTTCCTGTGCACCCAGCTGCAGGACTTGACCTTCGCATACAGTTGAAGATCTCACAATGCAATCCTCTCCCTATACAAAAGAGCTATAACAACAATATCATACCAATACTCAATGACCAACAAAAACCCCACCCAGGTCCTCTTGACCTTTATTTATACATTACAATCCCTTACCGACAGCCTTAGGTCAAAACCTAGGTACCAAAACCCTAGATACCAAAACCCTAAGTGTCTAAAACCTTAGGTCAACTTGACCCTCTTTTTCCGGGCTTCGCCAGCCTGTCTTTCCTTCTTCATCGTGAGGTGCTCCAAAGAGTCCAATGATGGATTTCTCTTCTTGTTGAGTTGTCCACGATCCTTCTTCCTTGCTAATCTTTCATCCCTGATCTCCTCTTTCAACGACTTGCTTTTCCGCACTTCACTCCATCTTTCCTGCTCTTTTGCTCACTTTGACTCAGTGACAATTACTATGGCTACCGCAAAGCTCGCTTTTTACCTTTCCTTCCTTTTTCTTCACTTCCTTCCATAACCAAGGGCCAACAGGCCCCCAACACTAACATGTGACTTGTCTCGAGGCACTTCATATCTGACCCTCTTATTTTACTTCGACTTTGGACTATGCAGTGCATCCCTTGCTTTTTTCTTTATGCCTCCTTTCCATTCTTGTGCATACTGTCTTTTTTGTGTTTGGTGACCAATTTCAACTACACCTGGTACCTAGACCCTTTTGCTCATGCTTTTACTGAGAGCTGCGAGGTAGCTGGTTATCATAGTACAACTTCAGCCAACTCCCATTCACCAATCCTTCCTTCTAGTCTCCCTTCAATGTCTTCAGCTGCGCAACTCCTCCTTATGTAACATAGACAATCTCATATGGTTCGAGCCAATGCGTTCTGAACTTCCCAGGGTGTTTGATAAACTTACTATCATACACCAGTACTAAATCACCTTTCTTTAATGTCTTCTTCTTGATGTGCCTGTCATGATGGGCCTTTTCTCGTTCCTTCTGAACTTGCTGATGGAATCCTGCAATGAATTTGTCTTCTTCCGGTTCAACCAACTGTGCAAGCCTCTCTCGAACAATGTTGATATCATCCATGTCTGTAAATGCAGCAATTCTTAGGCTTGGCACTAAGTATTCCATCGGTACAACAACTTCAAGACCATAAACCAACTTGAAGGGGGTCTGCATTGTTAATTTCTTGCAAGTGGTTCTATAAGCCCAGAGTACTGTTGGTACTCTTAAATCCCAGTCATCCCTGTTCATGTTGAAAATCTTTGTCAATGTTGTTTCCAAGATCTTGTTGAATGCTTCAACCATTCTGTTTGCTTGTGGATGGTAAGGTGTACTCTTCTGATGGTGGACTGCAAATTCTTCAGTCAGGGCTTCAACTGTGTTATTGATGAAGTGTGTACCTTTATCACTCATAAGGATCTTAGGGCATCCAAACCTATTTATTATGTCATCAAATATAAAATGCACAGCTGTAGTTGCACTACAGTCCTTAACTGCTCTGACTTCGACCCATCGGGTTAAGTATTTTGTCGCAGTAATAATGTACCTTGCTCCTATGCGCTTTCCTGGTGGGTTTATAGGTCCCATGAAGTCAATGGCCCACTTTTCAAATGCTTGTAGGGTAATCTATGGTGCTAATGGCATTTCATCTCTTCAGGATGGTTTTCCAATTCTCTGGCATACATCACATTCTCTGGCATACTCTTTAGCATCTTTGTGTTACATAGGCCACCAAAGGCCAACTCGCAGAACCTTCTACGCAATTTCTTTCCCTGAGTAATGTCCTCCTACGATTCCTTCATGAACTTCTGCGAGGATAAGTGGTCGCTCTGTCTCCATAACACACCTCCTTAATATTTCATCCGGTCCCATTTTGTACAATTGTCCAGCTATAAGTGAAAATTCTGCAGCACGCAACACTAGTTGTTTCTTCTGAGGAATTGTATACTCGCTTGGAGCCATTCCTGTTGATAGGAACTAGACTATGTCTGCAAACTGGTCATCAATATTTCTAATGGAGAGCAGTTGTACATCCGGTAATGTATCCTCCAAACTGGTAGGTTCTTCGCCATGTTCCAACCTTGATAAGTGGTTTGGGCCCTTGTTCATTCTTTCTGGCTTAACTATGATCTCAAAATAATATTCTTGAAACAACAGAAGCCATCTGCATATTTTCCCCCCCCAACACTGGATTGTTGACTAGGTACTTCAGTGCGGAGTGATCAGTAAACATTTTAAAGTGTCCTCCCAACAAGTAGTGGTAGAAGTTTTGCAGTGCATACACCATGGCTAGTCCCTCTCTCTCTGTAGTGGTGTAATTAACTTCAGTTGTGGATAGCTTCCTGCTGGAAAATGCTAATGGATGATCAATATCCCCTTCTCTAGGTTGTGCCAGTACTGCCCCTAATGCAATAGAAGATGCATCAACATGCACATGGGATTCTTCGCTCCAATCTGGAAAAACTAGAATGGGCATTGTAACCATCTTTTGTTTCAGTATGTCGAAGCTCTGTTGACATTCATCTATCCACTCATATTGGCAGTCCTTCTTCAACAGCTTCTCCATTGGCACTGTAATTTGGGCATATCCTTTGATAATTTTTCTGTAATATCCAGTATGGCCCCGTGCAGTGCACAGTTGTTTGACTGAAGTAGGAGGTGGAAAATCAACTATAATTGCAATTTTAGATGGGTCAACCAGCAATCCCTGCTTTCATACAATATGACCTAATAGCACTCCAAATGGTGAGAAGAAGATGCATTTATTCAGATTCAAAGCAATTTGACACTGCCTGCATTTGTCCAACATTAGCCTTAGACATTCAATATGATTTTTCAACAAACTAAAAACAGTCTAGTCATCAAAGTATGCTTCTAAAAATTTATGCAAAAATTATTTGAACGCTTCGACCACCACCCTGGAAAAGATGGTTGGGGAATTCTTCAATCCAAATGGAATTATTGTATATTGGTAGGATCCCCATTTTGTGGAAAACGTAGTCTTATGACGATCCTCCTTGGCAATGCGGATATAATGGTATCCTAAAAATCCATCTGTAAAAGAATATACTTCATGGCCTCCCACATTATCCAACACTTCGTCTATGAATGGTGTAGGGAAAGGATCATGAAAGCATGCATCATTCAACTTTTTTAGGTCCACTCAGATCTTGATTTCTCCTATCTTCTTGTCTTGTACCACCATAGGGATGATCCACTCTGACTCTTCAATAGGTTCAATAATCCCTGCTTGCAGCATTATGTCGAGCTTGATCTTCACTTTTTCCTTGTATTTAGGGTTCAGTCTGTAAGGTCTTTGCTTGACTGGCTTCGCAACTGGTTTCAAAGGTATTCTCATATCACCCATAGGCCCTTTGATTCCCTTCATATCAGTGAACTTGGTCAGGAACAAGTCCTGATATTTGTGCAATAACTCTGTAATCTTGTCAATGGTAGAAGCATCCCAATAATCTTTGACATTGGCAAGCTTCGGTGTCTCCTCTATCCCAATATTGACTTTCTTTATTTTGATTGGTTGTCCTATGAATGGAAGATCAACTCCTGGTCCTTCCACATTTCTGTGGCCTTCTGTCTCTACAATGTTTACCTTCCTCGGATCATCATCTTCATCGGCATTAATGTTGTAACATCCTTGCAATATCTGGAATGGAGCGGTCCATTCATCCTCTTCTTGCTCCAAAGGGAGGCCAAATGCCTCATTAAATACGTTGTGTCTCACAATTTGTAATGCTTTGTCTACTGAAGGAAATTCACTTTCAAACAAAAATGTGGTTACAAAATTCTAGATCATGCCTTCCTAATCTGAAGTGATGAGGCACAGATCCTCTTGAAGGTACCAATTGATAGGGATCGTGTCCAGTGTGTTAATGAATCTGTGCACCCATTTTTCTCGAGGAATGTCACTCTGGGGATCTTCACAGCTTCACACATGGTCCTTTGGGAAACTTCGACTTGTGTACCTCACTTCGCAGCTTCCTACTTGTGCTGAGAACTGCGTTGTCATCAAAGTTCGACATTGTGTCCAGTCTGTGATGCTTCCTTTGTGTGTCCCCCACCATCTTGCTGGTGTAGCTTTCATGGCCTCATCCATTGCCAACAACCTCTGTTGTGTTGGTACACTTGTCTCAAACTCTGATAAGAAGTTTTCTAAAGAGTTCAGCCCATCAAATGTGGGTAAGTTACTCAATGTTGTGTGGATCCAACGAACCTCTCTGGTTAGTCTAGCACATATTTTGGTCGAGACTTCATACATATGGTTATGCCAGTTCTCCAGCGCTTCTTCTGAGTCTGATGAACATGTGTTGTCACTTCGCTAGCTTAGATTCCCATTGGCTGTAGGATTGATATAATCCTATTGTCTGGTTGTTAGTTTGTAGATGTTTTCCAATTCGTACGTGTGGTCTTCTTCTCTGATAGGCTATGTGTATTGAGGACCCTTATCTGGATCTAAAGGTGCAATGACCCTAAGGCCATCTCTTTCAAATGTCATACACCTCTTATTTAGATCAACAACAGTATAATTGTCGAAGGCCCAATCAATTCCTAATAATGCAGGATAATGGCAGTTGTCATCAACAATTTCGATTACTTCAAAATCTTCTAACTCCATCGATGTCCACAGGGACATGCTCCAATCGTCCAAATGGGCTGACAGATTGCTGATTAGCCATTCTAAGCCTGATAGGGGAATAGATCAACTTTGGTTTTCCCATCAGTGCCCAGGTTTGCTTCGTCATGACATTGAACTCCGACCCTAAGTTGAGGACCACATAGTCTATATCATATTCTCCTATTTGAGCATTCAAGTGTAATTCTTTATTTGTCCTTCTCCTTTTCCCAATTTGGTGCACTTCCCTATTCAGTAAGGAGTCTATCTTTCCTAGCTCATACTGCTTCATTAAATCTTGTAATTCTTGTACAATGCTTTTATCTTGACACAAGTGCACAAAAATTCCATGAGTTTGATTACCTCTTTTCCTTCTGTTGGTGACGCAGATCGATCAAACGCCCGAGGCATGCCATATTATTTTATTTCTAGTTGTTTCTTTGATGAAGACCCTTGATATCCTTTGAACTCTTTTCTTGCCTCCTCAAATATTTGTCTTTCTTTCTTAGCATCAAACGTTGGGGTCTTCTCTGTAGATTTCCTGACTCTGTGGTCGTCTGCAGTCTTTCCTTGGGCTGCTATGTCTTCTCTGGTAGCAGCGCCTCCTCAAGTGATAACAATGACTCTAGGGTCTGCTCCACGAGGTTCAACATATATCAGTTGCACTTGCGGGTTTTGTTGAGGTCCTCGTCTTTCCTGAAGCTTAGCTAGAAGAAAAGGATAATAATCTATGACATGCTTGAAGGAATTGCAATAACTGCAGGTTGTGCAAGGGTTATGGCAGTCCCTCGATAAATGTCCTAGTTGTACGCAGTTGTAATAGATTCTTTGTCATCAGCCTCGACCCATACCTCCTCCTCCTCCTCATCCTCTGTATCCACCGCGAGGATTGAAACTTCCTCTTCCTGGAGAATTATGTTGTGCATTGTTTCCTTCTTGGTTTACTTTTCCTTGGATCTTGTATATGTCTCTTGATCTTTCATGCATCAGGTCAAAAGCCATACAATCTCTATCATCGTGCCCTAAGAATTTACAGAATGTGCAGTACAAGTTTGTGGGTTTCTGAACATACTTATGCATATAATACCACTCACCAGGGTGATGTCAGTTTCTGCATACTTCGCACCAGGGCAGGTTAACTTGCTTCAAGGAGCTCAACGCTCCTAAGGCCAAATATTCATGAAATAGGGGACAGTGTTCTTTATCATGACCTTCAGATATGCATCTTACACACCAGATATCTTCTCTTTTTTCCTTCCCCTTGTCCTTCTTCATATCTTCAACCTACAGAAACAAACTAGTCAGCTGGCTCAAGATCTGGCTCATGCCTAAGCTAGATTCTCCCATAGGTGTTGATTCAAGCTTCATAGCGATCTCCAAAGCTTCTGCCTACGATGCAATATTTTGCTGCATCAGGGGAACTCTGATGTGTGGTAAAAGAGCAGCGATGAACCATTCTTTGTTCTGCTCATCTGGGATCTTAAAAGTCAATCGGCCTGTTAGGGTCTTGAATCTCTGATCGAACTCCCAAACAAGTTCGACTACCTTCTGTTTGATCTCCTTCATCTTAGTAATACATTGTGACTCCGACTTAGGTTTTTTAAACTCTACAACCAATGCGTTCTTTATCTCATTTAGTGTCTTAGGCTACGCAAGTCCTTGGACAAGCTTCATGTACCAGCTCAGTGTGCAATCCCTCAACATAGTGCTAAACTGGTTTCTTTTAATAGCTTCATCGACAATATTTTTAATGTTCCATATAGCCTCGCACTGGAACCAGTGCTGATCAGGATCTTCAGATCCATATCCTTTAAAGATAGGGAGCCTCATCTCATCTGCCATAGAGCTACCTAGGTTTCTTGTCTGAGTAGATGTTGAACTACTAGTAATAGTAGTCTATGGACTCCAGTGATTCGGAATATTCTGATTACTTAGCGTTTCTGAAATAAAAAAAAGTATTGATATTACTTACTTTAGTGGTTTGCGCGGTCCCTGATGTTTCACACTCGTTTTGGCGAAGTTCTTCAGCTTCCTCTTCCTCTGCTTTGGTGGATTCTGAATGTTATTCATCTGTCAGATCTGCCTCTTCTCCACTGTAGAAATCCTCGTCTCCGTAGTTTTTCTTGAATAGGTTCTCAAGGTGAACCCCTCGAAATACTTTCCCACTGCACATATGTCCAGCTTATGTGTCACTGTCGCTGTCCAAATTCTTGAACATTAGCCTTTTTGGATCCAACCAATCTACTGTATCTTCAAGAAATTATTTTCATGCAACAACATCTTGATTCTTAGCTTCAGAAATTGTAAAATGTTTCCTCTGGGTCCTTTGAAGAAGTATCTCTCAACCTAGCTATATGATTATGTTCTGTCAACAGAAAATTCGGTGATATACCCTCCAATGGTACTATCGAACCAGTGATCTACAACCCTTGATACGACATTGTCGACTCTCTTAACCTTTTTAATCAACTCTGACATCCAGACCACATGAGGTCTAGATCTGATCTCGAACTGGGTATCGACTAACCTAGCTAACCACTCGTATAGATCTTGATGGATTCCTCCAAAGAAGATCTCATGAGTATTGGTGAAGATGTGTCTCTACAGCCAACCTTCAATACTTAGCTTAGGGTTCTTGTTTTGGGCTTCAACGAAGTCTCTATCTTGATCCTCTATCCACTTCTGAATCTATGTCTTCGATGGGAACCACCCTGACATTCCCTTACATAGATTCTTGTCCCGGCAACAGAACCATTTGTTGGCACTGGAGCAGACCCAAGGTTCACTCCAAGAACGCACCATCAAGCCCTTGCTACTGGCCCTTTCGGTAGTACCTGCAAAGCAGATGCAGTCTCACCCGAAGCAGCTAAGAGGGGTATTGCAGGACAGGGATGTGTACAACCATGGGAATATCAAGTGGATCTATCACAACAACAATACAACATTCATATATCACTTATCAGCTAGGTCTATCTTGTGAAGCTATAGATCTGATCTAACATAAGACTGCAAATAACAATATAACAATGACAGAGATCTAGGCATCAATCACACATACGACACAAAATATATGTGGTTCACCCTCTCTCTAGGGCTACGTCCACATAACTATGCTTATGATTTATTAAGGTAAAGCATACAGTTCTTATCTGTGCTCTCAGCTAGAATATCTTATTTCTTCTCTATCTTTCTATCCCCTTCCTGCGCACCCAATTGCAGGACTTGACCTTCGCACAGAGCTAAAGATCTCACAATACAATCCTCTCCCTCTACAATAGAGTTATAACAACAATATCATACCAATACTCAATGACCAACAACAACCCCACCCAATTCCTCTTGACCTTTATTTATACATTACAATCCCTTACCGACAGCCTTAGGTTGAAACCTAGGTTCCAAAACCCTAGATACCAAAACCCTAGGTGTCTAAAACCTTAGGTCAAATTGACCCGCTTTTTCCGGGCTTTGCCAACCTGTCTTTCCTTCTTCATTGTGCGGTGCTCCAAAGCATCCAATGATGGCTTTCTGTTCTTGCTGAGTTTTCCACGATCCTTCTTCCTTGCTGATCTGTCATCCTTGATCTCCTCGTCCAACGGCTTGCTTTTCCGCACTTCGCTCCATATTTCCTGCTCTTTTGCTCTCTTCGACTCAGTGACAATTGTTGTGTCTACCGCAAAGCTCGCTTTTTACCTTTCCTTCCTTGTTCTTCACTTCCTTCCATAACCAAGGGCCAACACTCCATATCCCAATGGGTGGAAGCACATGGTCATGAGATATTTTGGATTCTTGACAACCCATAGGGGGTCATCATCCCACAGTTGGAGCCTGTTGTTGAGGTCATTTTTTTCTTCCGAAATTTCCCTCCCCTTTGCTATTTTCCCGAATTTTTTTTCCCTTTCTTTTCCCTCTTCTATACTTACCCTTTTTTCCCCTTTTCTTTTTTTCCCTCCTACTATCCCTTTATGGTTCTACACTTAGTCACATTTTTCATACCACGAGTTCCCGGGTTGGCGGACTTACGGTTTCATTATATTGAGGTGGTAGCAGACAGTGTGAACAGTGAGGAGGAGGAGCAGGACAATGGATCCACTAAATCAGAGGAGGAGGAGTCATAGGCAGAGGAGCAGCCTCCCCGTAGACCACTAAAACCGGCAGGGGCCCACCTATCGGTAGTTCCACAGCCTCCTGAGCAGGCTAAAAGATGGAAACCAGCAAAGGGAGGAGTCATAGCGACCCTTTCTAGTGTTCCCAAGTATGATACCCTCTAGATCATAGGGACTATTCAGGGACAACTAGAAATCACCCTGATAGATGGTGGAGCCACCCACAACTTCATTGGTGCTTCATTGGTATCGAGACTGGCACTTCAAATAGAGGATTTTGAGGGGTTTGATGTTGCAGTAGTAGATGGCCATACAATGGAGTGTCTAAACAGAGTTCCAGACTTGGAGATAAAGTTAGGAAACTACATAGTGAGAGACACATTTTATGTGGTTGACCTATCTAACACATATGTGGTATTGGGAGTCTAGAGGATGATCACCTTGGGGAAAATCACCACCAATTACCAAATATTGGAGATGGCATTCAGAGACAGTGATGGGAAGAGGGTTGTTCTGAGAAGCATGTCAATAGGAGAACCCAGGACAGTTTCGGCCAAGAGGATGGAGAGGATATTCAAACATGGGGAGGTAGCATATGTTACAAAGTTCTTGATCACTATGTGGAAGTATTCATAGGGTTGACAACAATATCATACAGAGATCAGGAACTTGTTGGGACGAAATCAACAAGTTTTTGGGTCGATTCCACTAGGGAGACCACCTGACAGTGGCTTGAGCACACCATTGAGTTGGAGGATGGGGACAAACCTATGATCACACCCCCCTATCCTCATCCTAGGAGGTTCAAGGATGAGATAGAGAAAGTAATTAAGGAATTGTTAGCAATGTGACACATAAGACCGAGAAGCAACCCATTCGCCTCTTTAGTTGTCTTAGTTCTGAAGAAGGATGGTACCATGAGGATGTGCATTGATTACCAAGCCTTGAACAAGAAAACCATCAAGAATAAATATCTTATCCCTCGCATTAACGAGTTGATGGATGAACTGCATGGGGTATTTTTCTTCTGAAATATTGATCTATGCTCTAGGTATCATCATATCAACATTCGAGAGAAGGACATAGAGAAGATGACATTTTGGTGTCACTTTGGACATTTCGAGTTTATGGTTATGCCATTTGGGCTAACCAATGCACCAACTACATTTCAGTATTTCATGAAACACATATTCAGGGATCAATGGAGGAAATTAGTCTTGGTTTTCTTCAACGACATCTTGGTCTACACCAAGACATGGCAGGAGAATATGTGGCACTTAGATGAGGTTTTAGGCATCATGGAGGTGCAGTCACTCTACGCCAAAGAGTCCAAGTGTGAGTTTAGTATGACATAACTAATTTACTTGGGCCAAATCATTAGTGAACATGAGGTACAGGTACACCAAGAGAAGATCAGGGCCATTCTCGATTGGCCAACGCACAGGAACGTGACAGAGTTGAGGAGATTCTTCGAGTTATGCAGCTATTACAGGCATTTTTTCAGATATTTTTCTCAGCTTGGAGAACCATTGACGGATCTCACCAAGAATGGGGATTTCATCTGGATTGATGAGTCACATAAATCCTTCGATCACATGAAGGAAGTCATGGGAACATGTCTAGTGTTAGCATTACTAGACTTCACATTGCCATTTGTATTGGAGTGTGATGCATCCGGTGAGGGTATCAGGGCAATTTTGATGCAGGGAGGACACCCCATTGTATTCGAGATCAGGAATATCAGTCAATCTGAGAGGTTGTACTCCACATATGACAAGTAAATGTTGGAAATCATGCATGTCTTGACCAAATTCATACAATATTTGGTGGGCAACAAATTCGTGGTAAAAACATATCACAACAGCTTGAAGTAATTCCTTGAGTAGAAGGACCTCAATGAGTGCCAACAGAAATGGGTGACGAAGGTACATGAATTCGACTTCAACATAGAGTATGTCAAGGGGAAGAAGAAAATTGTGGCTAATGCACTACTGAGGAGACCTACGACATGTTCTTTGATGAACATTTCAACAGATTGGAAATCCCACTTATTAGTGGAATATTCCAATAACAAGTTCACTTGTGAGGTTATGTATGGGAAGATATAGGATGACAGGTATAGGGTCATTGATCATGTCATATTCTACAAGGACAGAGTCTAGTTAGTGCCAGATTCGAGGCTCAAGAAGAAGATCCTCACAGTCGTTCATGATTCACCACTTGCAGGACATTAGGGATTTTTCAAAACCTACAGAAAAATCAGGGAGATATTCTCATGGAAGGGACTCAAACAGGATGTTATGAGACACATCATTGAGTGTGTGACTTGCCAGCAGAACAAGTCAGAGCATACTCTTCCAGTAGGGCTAATTCAACCACTTCCCATTTAGGAGCATAAATGGGAAAGTATATCGATGGACTTCATCACAGGCCTACCCAAGGTCCAGGGTAAGCATTGTATCTATGTAGTGGTCAACATATTGACCAAGTTTTCTCACTTCTATGCCATACCGAAAGAGTACAACGTATTTCAAGTAGCTGATTTATTCTTCAGGGAGGTCTTCAAACTTCATGGGTTGTTGAGGAACATCATCAGTGACAGGGACAATCGGTTTATTGGGACATTCTGGAGGGAGTTGTTTATATTGGTGGGGATAGAGTTGACACCCAACACTAGATATCACCCTCAGACAGATGGGAAGACCGATATCATCAACAAGTGGGTTAAAGGGTATGTGAGGAACTATGTAGATGGACAACAAATAACATGTGTCAAGTGGCTAAATTTAGGAGAGCATTTCTACAATACCATTTTCCACATGTCCATTGGTATGACACCCTTCCGATCATTGTATGGATATGATGCTCCCACTTTGGTATACATGGTTTTCATGGAGAGCAGAGCTCCCAAGGCTAAGGATTGGATTACAAAGAGTCAGGAGATTCTCAAGTTGTTGAAAGAGAACCTGCAGACAACACATAACCGACAGAAGATGAGTGCGGACATGCACATAATAGAACACATCTTTAAGGTTGGGGATATGGTTTTCTTGATATTCCAACCTTACAGACAATCATCTCTAAAGAAGAGTGGGGCTGAGAAGCTCAAGCTCAAATTTTATGGCCCTTATAGGATGATGCACCGAGTAGGAGAGGTTTCTTATGAGCTAGAGATTCTAGAGGGGAGCAATATTCATAACGTGTTCCACGTATCTTGCCTCAAAAAGGTAGTGGGACAATTCATCAACACATCGGAGGAGCTTCCCCCATTGGATGAGGAGGGACAGTTGGAGTTGGTTATGAAGGAGGTGTTGGATTTCTGGGAGTGGAAACTGAGGATTAGAGTCATTAGAGAGTGTTTGATCAGATGGAGAGGGCTTCCAGTAGAGGACGCTACTTGGGAGAGTGAGAAGGTGTTGCAACACCCTATATTGGTATTTCTTGAGGACAAGCAATTTCAGGAGGGGAGGACTGTAATGTCCCTTTCCAAATAGAATATCCAGAGAGGAGGCCTAATGGTCTTAACAACCCCGTTAGACTATAGCCATGTCCAGACAGGGGTAAACAGGGTTATGATAGGTCACTCCAGTCAAAGGTGTTATATTCGGAAACTGACATTGAGCTAAAAGTGGCTAAAAGCGATTTTAATCCAATTTGAGATAAAAATAGAATAGATGAGCTAAAATTAGAAGTCAACAATGAATTAAGGTTTTAGGTATCTAGAAGAGAAGGTTCAACGACCTAATTCATCATTATGTAGATTTTGACTTGTCATTGAGGAGAGAGGCGCATCTCATGAGAGGTAGCTTAGTGGATTCCAGGAACAATACACTAGTGGCTAATTTTGGTGTTGAGAGACATACCCTAGTCATCGGGGAGGTCACACAGGTCTTCCATTGATCTTCAGTGGTAGTTTTGCAGGTTGCAAAAGCAAGGACACACTCATTCAGGGTGAGGGTGCAATTTCTGAGGAGGTTTATTGGATCGACTTGTCCCTTTCAGGGAGAGTTCAGAGATTCCCCTCTGACCCAGTCGAGAGGAAGGAAAGGAGAATATTTTTCCTAGTTCCTCATCAGATTCTGATGGAGGAATCATCTGGGGCACACTTTTCAAACATTGGGAGTGTGGCACTTGAGGAGGACACATTCGGGGTTCTTGAGAGATAATCATTTTAGATCCAGGGAAATATTCAGAACCATTTCACAGTAGACCTGTGAGATCAGCTTGAGACAGACATTAGCCAATTCCAACGGTGGAATCACTAGGGCACAGTTTTCCAGAGCAGAGGGGGTGCATTTCCCCCAAGGGGATCCATCCAGGGAGAAGATACACCAGTTTAGGTCCAGACAGTCACCAGGACTGTGAGGCAGAGCAGGGAACATTGTTTGGGACAGTTTCCATGCATTTTCGACAGGTATAGCTACCAGGGAAAACTTTCCATACTTGCAACAATTGTCGTACGAGCTGGCATATCCATAATCGTTCTTCATCTCATCCATTGAATTCCATAGCATTCTTCGAGTAGCGGGTATTATTGTTTTAGTTGCTATTGTATTCCATATAATATCCTTTTGTCATTGATCTAGCTGAGAGATTCATTTTATTCAGCGACATTCGACATTTGTTTTCCACAAAGATTTCATAATATAATATTTGCATTCTTTTGTCGCCATTATTATTTGAATGCTCATTTATATGTTGTAAACAATTAATCCTACACACATATTATCATGTTTTCCTAGACTAGCCAAGTCAAGAACATTACAGTAGCGTCCGACGGAAGCGACAAGATTCCTAAGGATTGGAGAGGAAGATACCAAACGTGAAAAACACACTAGACGACCATTAAAGAGGAGAGATATGGGAGTGGCTACCCATACGTGCACATAAACAATGAAGAGAAGCAAACACGAAGGAGAATATAAGAAAAATGGAAGGATCATCAAGCATGGTAAGCAATGAAGAGAGAACACAGATAAGTGAGACATTCTTCAATGCATAATTGAAGAAGAGAATAAAATGGAGAGCTTTCCTATAAGAAAATAGGAAGTTGTTATGAGTTATTGATGATCACCCTAAAACAGAGAAGTCTCAGATCCAGACTTGAGTGATAAAGGGCTACAACTTGGTACTTACTAGACAAAAACCGAAACTAGTAAGGGGAGGTCACGAAGGGACTGTATAGTAGAGAAGGGATCCCTTGTGCAGAGGAAATCCAGTTGATAAACTACTTGATAAAACTATAGAGACCCTGAGCTCAGTGGGAAGGGGGTAACTTTTGTTGTTGTCAGTGGGGAAGGAAAGTAACCTTCCTAGATCATCTGGAGACTAAGGAACTAGCTGAATCATTCTCGTTTGATATCATGGCTTGGCACGGGGGCGGTGTACTGTAGGAAGGCACTCTATAGTGTGGCCTAAGATTGGGAGGAAACACATCCTCTCTCAGTCAGTTGGTTGTGTTATTTTATTGAATAGGTAAGTGTTTAATCCACCTTGTTAATATATGTGGATGTTGTACATATGATTTTGTTTGAATTAAATGGAAAATGTGAATTCTTGGAGATAATGAACTGAATGTGTATGTAGTTGTTGTCTTTATTTCTTAACCTGTTAACTTATGAAATTGAATAAGCATGGGCAGTCTGTATCCCTTGGGATCTTGTAAATTAAGATGAAATTTTTCAAGATATGGAAAAAATATTCATTCAAAAGATGTCATAAGGCCCTATAGTCTTGGAGGTTCTAAAAAGGGTAAATAATCTGGAGACTCGAGGAAATAACTTGTTTTTAAGTGGAAAACTTGCAAGATATGCAAGAATATTTCTTTTGACGAAGTCAAGGAGTTTTCAATGGTTCCAGAATAGGTTATGAACTTATGAAGGTCTGGTAAGACCTTAAAGAATAAATGAAATTGACTAAGTCCCAAAATCAAAGCATTAACCAGTAGAAACCTTTTGTTTGATTCAATGTCGTTCATATCTGTCGATCGTGAAGAGCAAGTAGATCTCATCCCTTTGTCAGGAAAGGTATCATCATTGGGAATGATTGAGTTATGTGACTTATGTGAAGTATGACAATGACAATGACAAAAGCTCAGATATGGGACAAGGATTGTTGATCTGTCGGGAGTGATCTTGATGAAGATCATGACCGTTGGTACCAGTCACATCGTCGTCGAGGTATGGAAGGTTGGAAAAGTTGAGTGATGTGTTCAGAGAGTGTTGATGATGAAGTGGACTCGAAAAGAGTGAGAATTGTCTATTGATGTCTAGGAAAATTTTGATCTCTATCGTCAATTGTCATGGGTTCCATTTAAGTTAGGAAATGGGATGTTGATTTCATGACGATGTGGCCAACCAATGTGGAAACCATCATGCATTGAAGGGTGGTAGGTGTCATTAGTTGAATGGTCGATG
>ML828847.1:3095-13973 GCA_009831015.1 Picea engelmannii
TACCTGTCCCTCTTAGTACTGATATTGTATTTTTTTTTTAAATACCTACAAGAAGGTCGCTATTGAGACATCTTGGAGTGTCGCTCCCATAGCAACCACGTCGGAGATGATACCTCTTAATGTCACTCTTCCCACGTTCTAGACGTCTCTCTTGCCACCTTCAAGACATCGGTCTTGCCACGTTCTAGATGTCTCTATTGCCACGTATAAGACGTCTCTCTTGCCACGTTCCTGACGTCTCTCTTCCCACATTTTAGACGTCTCTCTTGCCACCTTCAAGACGTTGGTCTTACCACGTTCAAGACGTCTCTCTTGCCACATTTAAGACGTCGCTCTTGCCACGTTCAAGACGTCACTCGTGCCACGTTTAAGATGTCGCTCTTGCCACGTTCAAGACGTCGCTCTTGCCACATTTCAGACGTCTCTCTTGCCATGTTTAAGATGTCGCTCTTGCCACATTCCAGACGTTGGTCTTGCGACGTTTGAAACGTCGGTCTTGCGACGTTTGAAACGTCGGTCTTGCCATGTTTGCAACGTCTCTCTTGCCATGTTTGAAACGTCGCAATATAGACGAAAACGTGGTCGTCGGAAAAACGACATCATGTGAAACGACGTTTGAGGGGGTCTGAGGTTTGTCGGTCTTCCGACAATAGAAAGTGGCAATTGCGTCGAACGTGCCGTCGGAATTTGACCCAAATGCAGTAGTGACTCAAATTTTGATCCCCAGTGGAGTCGCCAATTTCTGTTACGGAAATATTCCCCTACGGACAGATGAACTTTCCCTTGGATTACCAACCCCTATACAAAGACAAAAATAAACATTTGGACACAAACATTCCTATAAACTCATTTTGTTTATCAAAAAAGAGAGGAGAAGGTAAAGTAGGATGTACTATGTTTATGACGTTTTTCCTAGTTGCTCCTACCCGCTATCTCGATCTAATTCCTAGCGCAAATCAATACCTACAATGAACAGCAAGAAACAAGCGACTTCCTTCTACTCTAAGGGATTAGGCAAAGCAAATTCATCTATGCAAATCAAATTAAACATAGACAAGCACATGAAACCACATACTTGAAGGAAATCAACCAAGTATATTAGATGAGAATTTCAAGAAGAAACTTACAATATTCAGATGATGTTGCAGTAGCTTCTCCAAGTCCTCCTCACCCAACCCTTGCTCGAAAGATCCACAATCAAAATAACAATGCTTTTCTAATTTTTTCCTCCTTTTTTTACCGTGGGAATGCCTCCATTTATAGGCTTTTTGAGGCTCAACTACCTTGGGTATATTTGGAATTTATTGAGGATATCACTCAATAGTTGTGATATATTCCTTAGATGCATCCCTGGAGTTAGATTCAAGCCAAACCAACTCGATCCATCCATAGTTGTCTTTAGAAGAAAATGGGATTTATTCCAATATTTATTCAACCACCTTAACACTCCCTTAGAATGGGAAATAGAGCGCTACAACGCCCCCCTTGAGATAGACAAAGAGTGCTAGCACTCCCTGTGTATGAGAAGGGGAGCGTTGATCTTCCCAAAAGTTGTTAAGATGAGAAATTCCCATACAAAAACATGTGTTCCAAATGTTATATGATGGGGCTTCTTCTTCTAACATCTTTTAGGGGTTGTATCAAGTGTTTTCATGGTGTCGTGCATGATGCGACACTTTTGGAAAGAGAATGTGACACTACGACACTTGCGACAAAAGTGCGACACTTATGACAATGAGAATGTATTCTTTGTCGAAGTGAGGAATTTTGATGTGTAACAGGTGACCATTAATCATTGGTACTATCCAAGGGGATCCAATGCTAGCTTTGATCCAGTCTATGAATTCTTCAAATAATATGTATTTCTGCAGAACCTTGAAAAGAAAGGATTGTTTTACTCGATTAAAGTCGTTCTCCATATCTAGTTTGATCACCATGCCTTTGTTGTTTCGACTTCTGATGGAATGAATGACCTCCTGAACCAGAACTATGTTGTATGTGATTTTCTTATTTTCCATGAAGCCACATTGATTTTCTGAAACCAGTTTGGAGAGATACGGCTTGATCCTTGTGGCTATGATTTTTGTGAGAATCTTATAGGAAGAGTTGCAGAGGGATATTTGCCAAAATCTAGAAAAATTTGAGGGGTTTGTCTCCTTTGGTATTAAATCTAGAAAATTTGAATTAGTGGATCCTCCAACTCTCTTCTTCTGGAGAGTATAATCCGGCATACGTTGGAGATCAATTTTAATTAAACCCAAAAAGTATTTGTACAATCTTATAAAGAAACCATCTATACCTGGAGCTTTGTCTTGTTCAAGACTCCAAATTTCTTGTAGCATCTCTTCCTCTGAAATATCTTTGGTTAGTAAGGCATTGTTGGTCATTGTTATACGTTGAGGGATGTGCCCCAACATCTCTTGATTGGCTGCATCATCTTCTTCTTGGGTGTCCTAAGTGTATAAATCTTCCAAATGTTGGCTTGTTGCAATTTTGATTTGATTAAAATTTTCTAATGGCTATCCCATATATGTTTGTATCTTTGTGACTATATTCTTTTTCTCCATTGTTGAGTCTGTTTGTGGAAGAAAGAGGTATTAGAATATCCGAATTTGAGCCACATTCTTCAGGATTTTAATCTCCAATGTTCTTCTTTTCTCATTGTTGAATATAGTTTATGATAGGCTTCTTTTTCCTTAATCAAAGTTGCTTATGTTACTTCTTCATCCTCTAATTTGTGTTGAATGTCCACTAACTCAGTTAACCTGATTTTTCTTTCTTGAGTTGGGGGGATGTAAGTGAATGTTTCCCATTCCTTTAGCACCTGCTTAAATGCCCTAATCTTAATTTCCCAAACAAATTTTGGGGAACCAGTAATAGTAGTCGTCCACGCCTGTTGAACCAATGTAGAGACTAGGGGGAAGTCAAGCGAGAGGGGGTTGAATCTAAAATGCAAAGGCCCAAATTTATGAGGGGAATTAAAGTGAAGTGTGATGGATTTATCATTTGAAATAGCAAAGGGAATGTTATAGAAATAGATGTCAAAGGCAGAGAGAAGGAAATCACTACTAATAAGAAAGCTATCAAGTTGAGTTGTTATGTGACTGAGTCTCGATCTTCAATTGCTCCAAGTGAATTTCCCCTTTATGGGTCGGATGTCTTGGAGGTCCCAGTCTGAAATGAGATCAGCCAATTTTTGACTCTGAGGGTCCTTAACCCAGCATCCACCTTTATTTTCTTACCGGTACAAGTGTGTGTTTAAATCACCACCCACCACTATAGTTTCCATGTCCAGAGAGTCTCTTATTGCAGATAAAGAATACCAACACTCTATCTTATCTGAATATCTATTTGGCATATAAATGTTTATAAGAGTTATCTTAAAGCTAAATTATTTATGCTTTAGAACAGTGAGAATCCAATTATTAGCATAGAAGGTTACCTCTTTTTCCCAAATTTGCGTATCCAAGAGTGTCAAAATATGATCTGGTTTATGAGCCGAACGAAATGAATAACAGATTGAATACAATAACATAGAGATATGGAGAAAAAAAATAGATATCCAGTGAATAATAACTTCTATTGAATAAAAAAAATAGGTTGAAAGTGTAAAACTGCAGAACTGAAAACAACTTGTTCGGATGGTGGTAGTTATCTTTGAGAAGAGATGTGGCTTCTACGCGCATTTGTCTGAGCATAATGATTACAATGAGGCTCCGGAGGAATTTTAACATTACTCATGAATGCCAAAACTCTAGACATCCAAAAACCTAAACCTAGGAGATGAAACGTCAAAAGTTATGTGGGCCCCGATGGGTAAGTTGGTACCTCAACTTCCCAGGGTCATAAATTTTGCATAAAACCTTTGTTTTAGGCATGTGATAGCCCGTTGGAAAGGTATTTTTGAGAAATACACATTAAGTCAACAAACTCTAACTATGTCTATATTTGGATTGGGGAAATCCAAAAAAAAAAAAAGACTATTTAGTGCCCCAAAACAGTCTTGGAAGTACAGAAAGATGTACTGACATGAAAACTTACAAAATAAGACAGTTGCAATAGGTGGGAGGCCACCAATATCCACTAGGATGATGTGTAGGGCTTCAAGATAGCCCCGGAAGTGTGGAACCCACAATTACAAAGAAATGTCATCATTACAAAGAAACGTGTTGAACTAAAAACTATCAATATGAGTCAGTTGGAATAGGTGGGTGGCCACCAATATCCACCTGGATCATTCATCCCCCCTTAGGAAGAAATGGACTCCATTGCATTGAGTTCCCCCATCGTGTGAGGAAATTTTAGTTGAATTTGGTCTCGGGTGAGCCACTTGACTTGGTATAAGAGTTGCCCTACCTTGACAACCCAATAAAGTTGGATCCTCTGCTGGCAAGTGTCCTTGACCTATGTGTCCACTATATTATCATTAGATGCTTGTTCCATGCAGTCAGGGTTGAACCATGTTGGTATCAATTGTTTTGCAGTCTCTGAGGTGTCAAATAATGGTGGAAAATATGGCCAAAGGAGGTCCACATTGAACACTAGGTGCAAGCCAAGGAAAGGGGGAGTGTTGAGCTTAAAATCATTGTCACCCACAGCCTTGGTGATAGTGTAAGTCCCATAGCGAACTGGACGGAGCTTCCGATGGAGCCCCGTAAGGTGCTCTTTCTGCAAATGTAACCAAACCTTGTCTCCCACTTGAAAATTATGTGATACTCGATTTTGATCATAGCACTACTTGTACTTAGCATTGGCTTTTTGAAAAATCTCATGGACTTGTTGGAGGATGTGTTGAATCCACCCAATGAATCTAATGGATTTTTCAGCCTCAAACTAAACATGGGAATATTATGCATGTGTGGTTGTAAGAGGTAGTGCAACATCAATGGGACCCAAGGGTTGGAAGATCAACCCCACCTTAAATGGGCTATGGTCGGTGGAGATATGGAGAGCCTTGTTGTAGCTCTGTTGAAGATAGGGAAGACTCTCATCCCATGTATGTGGATGCTTAGAGTTATACATGTGAAGAATGTGCACAATCATCTGATTGATGACCTTTTTTTGGCCATCAGTTTGGGGATGGAAGGCAGTAGATTTAGTGAGCTTGGTGTCCAACAGTGACCAGAGACTCGACCAAAATGTGTTGAGGAACCTGTTGTCCCAATATGAGATGATAGTTTGTGGTATCCCAAAATGGACCCACACTTGTTCGAAGAAGATCTTGGCAGTGTCTGTCACTGTGATTCTCTTCTTGCAGGTTGTGAGAATGGCCATCTTTGAAAATCGATCAACCACCACAAATAATCAATCATTTCCTTGCTTGGTATATGGAAGGCCAGACATGTAATCCATCGATATGGATTCCCAAGGCCTCTCGAGAGTAGGAAGAGGGGTGTATAAGCATTGTTTCTAGATGGTTGGCTTGGAAATGGCATAGGCAGTGCAAGATCTGATATACTTATTGATGTCCTATCGAAGTTTTGGAAAATAAAATTGTTTATGTATAACAACCACAGTTTTCTCCACGCCAAAATGTCTTGCCATTCGACTGTAGTGAGCAACCAAAATCATATTTGCACGCTCTCTTGTGTGAACACAAAGGTGGCCCATATGGAATAACAGTCCATCTTGAATGTGAAAATCGGTGACATTCACGCATGTACCCAAGAGCTAATAAGTGGTCGCGAAGTCAGGGTCACGCTAATAAAGTTGGGGCTACTCAGATGCCTCATGCCCAAAGGAATGGAGCATGATAGTGAGTGCATCAATGGGAGGTCGATTGAGGCAGTCAAGGACATGATTTGTGCTCCCTATATTATAATTGATGTTCATATGAAACTGATGCAGGTATGTGGACCACTTTTGATGGCGGTCATTTTTCAACTTCTCCTCTGTCTGTATGACCTGCAGAAGCTTGTGATCAATGTGGATGATTGTCTCCTTTACTAGAATGTTACGTTTCCATTGATGGCAGGATTGCACAATGGAATACATTTCATTTTCATAAGTGGGGTATTTTTGAACGATATCTAAGAGTGTCTCACTATGGTATGTTGTTGGATGACCGTGTTGAGTGACAATTGCGCCTATAGGATAGTCAGAGGCATCACTATCAATCTTAAACGGTTTTTGCAGATTGGGTAAGGAGAGTACTGGAGTTGAGCACAAGCGATGCATAAAATCATCACATGATCAATGTTGTGCCTTCCCCCATGCGAAATTTTCCTTGCCACCTCCCTTGGTCACTTGGTTGAGGGCCCATGCAATATGGGAGAATCCCAACATGAACCTTCGGTAGAAGTTGGCAAGTCCCAAGAATCTCTAAAGATCAATTAGTGTGGTCGGGGCTGGCCAGTCATGGATGACTTGGATCTTAGATAGATCCACATGTACCCCACACTCATCAACAATGTAACCCAAGTTTTGGACCTTTTTCATGTCAAAAGATAATTTTCTAGGTTGGCATATAGTTTGTGTTGCCATAGAGTGCTCAAATTTTTTTGGATATGTTGCATGTGCTCCTCCCAATTTCTATTGAAGATGAGGATGTCATATAGATATACCACCACAAAATAGTTGGTGAAGGGTCTCAATACATCATCCATCAACCTCATGAAAGTTGTTGGTGCATTTGTTAAGCCAAAGGGCATGATCATCCATTCGAAGATACCTTCTTTATATTTGAAAGTTGTCCTGCATACATCATTCGGTTCGATGGGAACATTGTGGTAGCCAGACTTTAGGTCAAAATTGTTGAAGAACTTTTCCCCCTTTAATTGGTCAAGAAGGTCATCAATTCAGGGAATTGGGTATCGGTTCCGAACTGTGATTTTTTTTACTACTTTGTGATCAATGTAGCGCCGCCATGTCCCATCTTTCTTCTACAACAGTACAATTGGTCTTCCGCAAGGGGAGGATATGGGTCAGATCATGTGCCCCTTTTGAAGCAACTCTTGGATCGGGTGCCTGATTTCATCATTATCCATCAGCGAGCGATGATAGACTGTTCCATTAGGTAGAGGTGCATCATGGTTTAGATCAATTGTATGCTTGACTTGCTAGTGTGTCGATACCCCTGTGGGTGATGATAAGATGTTTATATTTTCTTCCACGATCTTATCCACTTGATTCTACTACAAAGAGAGGCTTTGTGTAGAGGTCATGGATGTGGCGGTGACCTTCTACTAACTGTGAGCACGGATCACAAAGAAGACAAACTTCTCAGTTTATGAAATGACCTTACTGCATTGCTTAGCAGAGATTAAAGAAATAGCGGTAGGCAATGTTACCTCCGGTATCATGTATAATTGTCTACCCAAAGTTATAATAACATTGTGGGGTCTAGACTCATACATATCATGTCGCTTCTACAAATATGGTTGGCCTAAAAGAACATCACAAACCTCAAGGGGAGAAATATCATACAATACCTCGTCTTTGAAGGGCTTGGTGTCGTAGGGCTGATGACACTGTTGGCTGATGCGGAGATCTCTTTCTTGGCGAAGCCAGCCGATGGTGTAGGGTTGCAGGTGTGATGTCATCGGTGGGTCCAGCTGCTTAACAACCTCTGCTGAGATTAGATTCTTTTGACTACTGCTATCGACAATAAAATGAAGTGGAGCCCTCTTTACCCACATTTGTGAGTGAAAGAGGCCTTCCCCTTCCTCTAGTTCTTTTGGTTCGCTTGAATGGACTTTGGTGGTAGAGAAAGTGGCACTGGGTTCAGCATCGATAATCTACTTCCCTCTAATTTGGATTCAGAATCTGCCTCTGACTTGGAAGCTTTCATCTCGACCACTAGTGACTACTTGGAGCGACATTCTTCGGTGTTGTGCCAAAGGATTTTATGGTATTCACACCACTTTTCGGTGTCCTTATTTGACTTCTCATTACCCTTCCTGGGTTGTGGCTTGGAATGGTTGTCCTAAGAGTGGAAATATTTTATTTGTCCCTTGTTTTGTGTGTTGGGGTTGCCTTTGCTCTACTTCGTCTTTGAGGAGTTTGCAGATCCAAACTCTCGCCTCTTCTGTTTAAATTTTTGCTCGATCTTGACAGCATATCTATAAGTCGCACATAATGATGAAATGTCCAAAAAATCCATTTATGTTTGAATGTATCTGTGTAGACAGTTACATTTTTTGAGAACCAGCTTTTTTTTAGAGTCTTTGATACCCAATTTGGTGTGTGTAACACACCCACTACGAAATTTAAAAAAATTCGGCCTTTTCTTCTTTTCTCCGAGGAATAGAATTTCCCCGAGTCCCTATGGGACCTGATACAGATCCTTTCATCCCTTATCCGCACTCATATGATCGACGGTTATGGACACAGGCCTTATCGGAGGGTGTCATCGACTTTCGCGATACGGGAAATCGCGATATAGGTATTCCCTTGTTCATTTCAGGGTTTCATCCATCGGAATTTCGTGGCTAGGGAATTACGAGGAAAACTGACCCTTGAGAGTCCCGAGCACCGGAAAGCCAAAACACCAAAACCATGTGTGCAAATCCATTTCGGGACTTCGCCTATCAGGATTTCGCAAGTCGGGAGTTCAGGGGATGCGATGACATAAGGTCTCACATCGGGGTCTTCCGGGAGTTGAACTCCAAATTACTAACTCTAAACATACTTCCCTGTTTCGGGATTTTCGCCATCAGGAATTCGGGATATGCGACGACAGGAGGTCTCGCACTTAGGTTTCCCCGGAGCCGAAACTCCGAAACCTTAACATACGTATAGTTGTATATATGTGTCGCTCAGTCCATTCTGGGAGTTCGCAGACCGGGTTTTCGAGACTGGTGAGCATAAGAAAACTTACCATCAGGCATCCCGGGTGCCGAAACACCGACACACCAAATATCGTCTGTGTTAAGCCATTTTGGGACTTCGCAAGTCGGGAGTTCACGAGATGCGAGTACAAGGGAACACTCCCTTGAGCATTCCCATTTCCGAAGTGTCGAAGTCTCATAACCTATCTGCGTATTGTTCTTTCGGGACTTCACCCATCGAGATTTTGAGACTGACGTGTACAAGAAGACTGACCCTTGGGTTTCCCGGTTTCCAAAACAATGAAACACCAAGCCTTACCCACGCTAGACCTTTTCCGGATCTCATACTTCGGGATTTCGCAATGGGTAGTGACAAGAAGTCTCACTCCTAGGTTTTCCCGGGAGCTAGAACGCCGAAAAATCATAGCTACTCCGTCTTATTATCATTTCGGGATTTTGCGAATCGGCGTTTCGCGATGTGCGCAGATAGGAGATCTCGCACCTAGACCTTCCGAGAGCCGAAACTCCAAAATACCGACTCCTAAACCTATGCATCTATTTCAGGGTTTCTCCCATCGGAATTTAGCGAACCGGAGATTTGAGACTTGCGAGTATAAAGGGACTAGCACTTAGGTATCCTGGGTACCGAAATGTCGAACTATCCTATCTCATCCACTCCTTAAACTATTTCAGGGTTTCAGTTATCGGGGTTTCGCAACTCGCGATGATCAGGGTTCTTCCCCTTTGTTTTCCTGGCTACCGAAACGCCGAAACACTTACCAGAAACCACGTGTCCTATAAATGGATGGTCTAGATACTCCCATGAACCCTGGGGATCTACGGTCCCAATTTCTTCGCTACTTACGAATATAAAAGGAAAGGGGTTGAGGCATTAACGCCCTCATTTCTTCCTCCAATCTAACGGTCGCGACTGACCTCAGATCTCCCAAAAGGATCTCATCCATCAATCGATACTTATCCACACGGGGCCATTTCAGGATTTCGCGGGTAGGGGTTTTAGGACTCGCGAGTACAAGAAAACTCGCACCTAGATACTCTGGGTGCCGAAACTTCGAAAACTCTTAACTTACCCCCACGCTAATAATTCAGGATTTCGCAAGTTGGGGTTTCGGGACTTGCGAGTGCAATGGGACTCGCCCTTGGGTATTCCAGGTACCGAAATGCCGAAATTTTGAGGTCTACGAGGACCAATCTCCCTCGTGCAAGATTTTAAGACTTAAACTATAACATCCTCCTTCGTGTCCTCGGGTAGTTTACACCAGGTTTTGAAGACTAGACTGAAAGGTCTTCTCGAAGGTAAGGGAGTGGTCTCGAAAGGGTGCCTTCATGGGGAAATCTATCCAAGGCATCAGGTAGGACAAACACATGAACAAATCTCCCGAGAGAAGACTTGAAAATCTGTATTAGTTCATTATATATATATATATATATAAACATAAGCCATACGTGGTCTTTCCAATAAAAACATGCAAACATCATTTCTGATCAAAACAGCATGCAAACAGTCTTATACTAAAACCATTCATAATTGCACAGACTATGAACATACATGTCAGCATATAAAGTTCAAGATATAAGATATAACACTTATCATAAAAACACCAGGTGATGCAACCGCTGAGAGGGGTGCTCGTTTCCACCCAACCGTAGGCTCAGGGATTTCGAATGTATTTACCACTAGCCACCACCAAGATGAGACCACGATGCTGCGAGACTGAGTCTTTGTTCACCAGTGACCAAGAATGAAGGTTACTCTCCTTCTTCTCTGCTATCACTCACTCTGTAGTTTTTCCAGAGTTCTTCCGATCTCTCTTCCTCTTTCCCTTGCGTCTCCCCTTGATTGCAAACTCTTCCTGCCTTTTCTCTTTTCAGTGAGGTTGCGTGTGGAACGATCTTCCTCGCGGTGGTTAGGTCTGAGGACTCTACGGATGGGCAGTTCACCCCCATCCCTCATTACTCATGAGGAGCCATTTACCTACCAACCTAACGAGTGATTTAATTTGGGGCCAGCGAGTCGCTCTTGGTTCTCCGGGCTAGTGAAGTCAAAATACGGTATTGGTTTCGGTGGAAGTTAACGCCACCATTCCAG
>ML828847.1:43652-62270 GCA_009831015.1 Picea engelmannii
AAAGAGACCCTTGTATGCAGATGGAAGAAGATAACTTGGTGGAGAACCTCCAGTGAACAGTAGAAGAGTGGTGAAGATATTCTATAACGGAGATATTGTATCAAGATGATTACTCAGAAGATCAGATCTCATGATGAAAGAAGAAGTGCCACATGGATATGTTCTAGTTTTACAACAATGATATACTTTATTGATCAAGAGCTACATGAAGCCTTCAAAGAAAACCAATGTTCCAAACCTAATTACATTTGAAATCAAGCATTAAATTATCTGTGATGAAGTCCAGAAAGGAGAAAGTGGTTCTCCAATGCATATCTCCACAGATGAGCAGATAAGAAGACATTTTGGTAAAGCTTCTGTCCAAAATAAAAGAGTTTGCGTACTCAAGCTGAAGCTCGTGGAGACGACTTTCTTATTGAAAAACGAAGAGATGACTCCCAGGTTGGGAGGGAGCACTGATGTATTATTGATTGATGGACAATCATTTTTCAGTTCGAAAAATGGTCTAGGATGAGCAGATTCTTTCCAGTTCGGAAAGTGGATTGAGATTTCTGACGGACAGACATTTTTCAGTTCGGAAAATGTTCCAGATTGTCGATGTACCATAGACAGCGACTTCCCATTATGGTTAACATGGGAAGTGGTCTAGGGCAGTCTCTCTTCTTGAGGGTTACTCAAGAATACTGGCCCGCCTCACCGGACAGTGATTTCCCATTGTGGTTAACATGGGGAATGGTCTGTTTTGGAGGTTGGTGTAGGACAATCATTTCCTGTGTAAATGGTCCGAACAGTCATTCTTTAGGGCGGATTCATTCTCTCCAGGTTGCACTTTTTTTAGTGTCGGAGGAATGGCCTAGGGTGGCGAATGGTCTAGGTTCAGTAATCAGGGACAAACATTCCTTAGGGAAGACTCATTCTCTCCAGGTTACACTTTGTTTAGTGTCGGAGGAATGGCCCAGGGTGGGGAATGGTCCA
Source organism: Picea engelmannii (assembly GCA_009831015.1). NCBI lineage: Eukaryota > Viridiplantae > Streptophyta > Pinopsida > Pinales > Pinaceae > Picea > Picea engelmannii. Next base: position 44,628 of record ML828847.1, read on the forward strand.
GGCTCAGAAAATCAGGATAGTTATTCTTCCTTGCTTGAGAAGAATAGTCCAGATAGCTCATCATTGATGTTTTACTTTCTGAGGGAAGATGTTCTTCCAGATATCACAGATGTGAGTGGAAGAATGGCCCAGATGATTCAATTTATATCATAACATTGTTTCTGTGCAGGTTGATATCAGATGATTGTTATGAAGAATGTATGTTTCTAGACAGTAGATGTATACTATTGTGGTGGATGTGTTCCACTGTTTGTGACTATACATCACTGATCAAGTACCTGTGTGCTACTTGGTGTGGTAGTGTACCAGTGGATTGTAGTTGTGTACTACTATGGATAGACACAGTTGTGTTCTATTGAATGACATTGTTTTGATTTCCTTGAAGACTATCAACAGTGTTGGAAATGATTATCAACTAGATGGATGATCAATGGACAGAGATTTCTCAGACAGAAAAATTGTTCAGAACAATTATTCTTCTAGGACATATGTTTGGATTAGAAGAATGGCTCTTGTTTCACTCTGTGGAGTAAGTGACTTATCCAGCATCATGTCTAATTACTCAGATGGAGTATGGTTTCGAGAGATGATGCAGTTAATGACACTGATGGTGATGATGGTGCTCATGATATAGTCTATACAACTATGTTGATGCTACCGAGTGAATGGTATGTTTGTGCTCAAGACCATTACCTGCAATGCCTCCCTAGCTAGGACGGAGTGTTGATATTATGGCAGTTGTGGGAGTTATTTACCTCCATGTGTAAACCTGACAAGAATAGAATACTCCGAGAAGCAAGAAGAAACCCTAATGAGTTGGCTAATAACCCTAGAAGTCAAGTTGTCTCAAGAGGATAATTTATATTAGGTTATTAGCCTACAAGAGAAGAAGTCGGCCATAAGAAATAATATATATTGAGTAAATACATACCCAGAATGAGAATTCGGCCCAGGTAGTTAGCCAGAATCAGTATAAATACAGGAGGCCAGTCTTCATTCTAGCAGGGCATTCTCGGAATTGTAGAGCAGCACTTGTGCGTACTGCAGTTTCCCAGTTTGTGTGCAGGTTTGGAGGAGAGTTGCCTTTGCAGCTGTTGCAGCTAGCAGATTTCGTTTTGGCTTGGACTATCTGATCAGCTCTTGTTTGGTGCGTTATCCTTGGGGAAAGGTGCACTACCCTTGTTTGGCTATCTTAGATCTAGCCTAGGGTTTGTTTCCGGAGTGATTCTCTGTCAAGGTTAAGGTGCTCTGAGGGTGACTTTGGCCTATGGTTGGGTGACAATAGTGATATTTTCAATGGTAAAATGACCACATCCATTATATTCTAACAGAAATATGTTCAACTGAAGGACATTCAAAAGACAAGTCAAAAGGAGTATGACAAAGAGTTTGTTGAATTCAAAGAAATATTTAGTAAATTAGAGAAGTTGATTCAAGAGAGTAATAAAGATGAGTATTATGGATGGGTGATGAAAAAGAAGAAAGTGCAATGGTCTGTATTGCAGCAGAATCAAAGACTATAGTCATTATCTTTGAGGAAGGATAAAGAGCTCAAAAATGTTGAGTTTGAGCGAGGATTGATAAAGCAGGAAGAAGTTTGTTCATGTGGACATGAATCAGAAAGTTTTCTTGATGAAGTGGATATAGAATTCAAGAAGAATTTGATGAAGTATTCTGACAATGATAGTCATCTAAGAGAATTGATGAAGAAATCATCAAAGGGGAGTGAAGAGTCTCATGATTTTAAAACTAATGTTATGTGTGTGGATACAAGGAAATATGAAGTAAGTTTAAAGCAAGAAATTGATTCCGGGGATCAAGATGGAATGGAGAGAAATGAGGCTTTGATGCCTCATAATGAATATGGAGTTTTGTTGTTGCAATATGGAACTATTGAACAGAAAAGTGTCTTGAAGGACAGTAAAGAAAATGAAGCTGAGAAGTATGGTTTAAAACTTGAAATTATAAATGTAGCAGAGAAGGTGGTTGATCTCAAGCAATACAGTATTGTTGAGATAGAAAGTAAAGGTAGAATAGAATTAGAATGCTATGATTGGCATTATGATGAAGAATGTGAAAGATGTCAAAGGGAAGTTGAGTTGCTGAAATATCTATCGAAGGAGCTTGTTGAGATAAGGGTAGATACCAGTTTTCAAACTCATAATATGTTTGTTGGTATAAACGAAAGGAAGAATGAATATGATACTGTGGTTAAATAGCTGAAGTTACTTATTAGAAGTAAACTTGAATTTCAAGAACAACAATTGAACATTGCAGAGGGAGATGTCCTCAAGGAAATGAAGGATGTAAGGGTGGTAGAAGAAGGCAGTCAGTAGCTTAAAGGTGAATGTGTGGAGTTGGATAGAGAACTTGATGAGTTGTGGAGAGTTATGCAAAGACACTCCAAACGAATGTACAATATGAAGAAGAAAGAGATGAATTGTTTCAATTCATTAACTAAGGAGGAAGTTCTAGGAGAATGCAATAACAGATTGCAAAATAAAGTGTACAAGCCTGACAAGTTCAGACTAGAATTGAAATGTGATGAAAGTGAAGGCAGTGGAATATTACAGCATAAAGTTTGGAAACCCCGTGGATGGTATTGGATGCATATGACCTGGAGGCAATAATTTTTATACCTTGGAAGTCTGATGCAGGAGCATAAAGGAAGAGGCAGCAATGTGACAAGCTGGTCACATGTTGTGGCTTAAGCAAAGAGAGAAGATAGTCCTAAATATGAAGGAGTTATTTATTAAATTTTTTATTGTTTGTAATTAGGAGTACAAGTTGATTTGTTGTCAGTTGTTGAGTGTGAATAGTGTTAGGTGGAAAGTTGATTCTCCCTGCGAGGAGATCAAGCCAAGAAGTTAGGTGGTTGAGTCATGATAGGATTTTGTTTTTCTAAAGATGGCAATCCCTTCATTAGTGGAAGGAATATGTTAGTTAGTTTGGAGGAGATATTTTTTCTATTTTTTTTGTAATTCGAACTAGGGAGTGAGACAGCGAGTGGTGGAGGGGTCTCGGTGTTGAGATCAAGTGTGGGAAGCTTGATGGAAGCTCCAGGGTTTCTTGTAGAGTTAAATACATAGTGAATTTATGGAAAATTGGTGAATGTACCAGTAGGCTCTGTGAATGGATAAAATGTGTGTTGAACGAAATTTCATAAGGCTGGAAATGTACGCATTTCATTTACAAGGGACTGTGATTAATCGATAGGAGTATTTTATGGTTTATTGAACTATTGTTATCACTATGCAAAGATTTGGTAGTTTATACTACAGAGCAGAGAAATCATGGATTTCTGAATTTGCTTTAGATTGGAATGCATTTATTGGCAGAACTCTGAAACCAAGGAAGGTCGAGTTATTCTTGTGGAATAAATAGAGCATTACGACCACAGTCAGGGTTAAAACTATGTGCTTTGTCGACGCATGGTTGTATGGCTGAGTCAACATGTTTTGGATGGTCGAAAATTGCAGGGAAACCTTTGTTTAAAGGGACAGAGGTCGAATAAATGGTTTATACACAGTAAATCAATGGTTGTTGTGCGTTGTGGGGGAAGATAGACGGTGTAGACTGGTTGGTTAAAGAGTTTAAAAAAACTACGGAAGAGATCCATTATCGAATTGATCGACAGTTGAAAGAGCACATCATAATCAAAGAGGCTCGGGAGTTAACTACCTCTTGGCATTGCGATGGGATGTGATGTGTCAAGCTCTGATTGTCATCGCATTTGGAAGCCGTACATTAAAACATTTTTTTGTGGATTGTGACGAGGGTTTAAGCTCAAGAGTTGAGGTCACATGGTAGTGTTATATGGTCTAGCACAAGCGCTATTGCTTAGAGTGCACAAGTATTGAGTGCTAGTGGATTTAGGTGGAAAAACTGGCGGAGATCACTAAACAAAAGGAGTGCGCCATAAGTAACAGAGGCTAACTAGTTTAGCTCTACACAATTTTGTTTATGTATAAAACCTTAAACCCGAGAGGTAAAATTCTAATGGTTTTGGATCGAGTAAAATGTGTTAAGATTGAAAGGTAGTGTATTGGTTCATATACACTTATAATGATCCTCACATGAAGGCCTTAGAAGGATTGAGGATATCACAGCTCCTAGCGAAATGTCCATATTCATGGCATTTTTTACATTTGAAGGGTAGTTGTTCATAGTATAGCTTCTAGATATGAGTCCAGTCATCAAGAGAAAGCTTGATAGCTTTAGGAAACCCTTTTTCCAAATATATTTCTACACAAATTCGTGCATAAGAGAACATTGAGGATTTGGGCTTAGCTTTGTCAATATATTTTCCAACAGTGTTAACGATACTTTTTAAAGAACCATCTCCCCAACAATGAAAGGGCAAGTGAGGAAGGAGAACCCATACTAGCACTGCGAAAGGAATGTCACTTTCTGGATCAAAATCCGACGTCCATCAATTCAGATATAAACCCCTTGGGCTATAAAAATAAGGTCCACTACGAAAAATGAGATCTCTATCTTCTTTTAGTTCAAATAATAAATACATTTTAACTATACATTCACCTTCCACCTTTTAAATTTATGGGAATCTTACCTGTGAACTATGTAAAAAAACATAGTCTAAACGTTCTAGGTTTTGGCTTTTTTTCGGGGATATTTGTCTGAAATCCGGACAGAAATTGTTGTATCTGTATATTTGAGTGGTTAGTTATGTGTAATCCGAGTGTCCCATGAGTTTTTCAACACGCTAAATCAATTTCTACATTCATAAATACAATTTAAATAACAGAAAATTGTAATTTTGTGTAGATTTATGTCACCGGATTCCGGCGAAAATGACAAAAAAATAGAACATTTAGACAAACCCTATAAATAAATAAAATTATTTTTAATAAGAAAAACTTTCAATTAAAGAATTTTATATTTGAAGTGTGAATTATTAGAATAAAATGAATAAAAAATTTATAATTTCTCTAAAATCAAAAAATCAATAATATCAAGTTTATCCACACTCGATTCAATTCAAAATTAAAATGAATAAAAATATCATATTTTGAAAAGACATTTTATTTCAAGGTCCAAAACATATTTCTTCTTCTAATTTTGCAATTTTATTATTAATGGAAATTATTTTAAAGTTATTTAATATATTGGTTATAAAGGCGACCAAATATAACGAAATTCAACTTATACGTCTTCAGATGATATCATTAGTCCAAGTTGACCATTGATCTCTAGGTAGCAAGAATCTTCTCTACATTGTAACTTCTAATCCTTTGGCCTTGTAGCATTCAAGCACTTAACAATGGCAGCAGTCCCCCAAAAGCAAGAACTTATTTCTATGCAGCTCATCTGCACTTAACAATGAAAGCAGTCCCCCAAAGGCAAGAACTTTTTTGCTCTGCAGCTCGTCTAGTTATCTTTGGGATTATGGTTTGGTTAAAATAATACCATGAAAAACACATTTCAAAATGGTTTCTAATTTTGATGCATTTGAAAGAAATGAATTAAGTGAATGAATCTTCACAATTTTCCCTGTTATTAAATTAAATGTGTGAATTATATGAAAGAGTATGAGAGGGGTCTTTACCTAACATCCTATTTGCGAAGCAATCAAGTGTAAGTTTATTAAATTAAATGTGTGAATTATATGAGAGAGTATGAGAGGGGCCTTTACCTAACATCCTATTTGTGAAGAAATCAAGTGTAAGTTGATGAGGTTAGTTAATGGAAATTTTATGGAGCCATATGGTTCCATGGTTATATTTGGAAGGGCATAAAAATAAGGAAATTATTTCATATATGAGGTTGTTGGTCTCTTCAATTGTTAGTGTGTTGATTATACATAAAACAACTCAATACATGGATACCTTGTTGTCGTTGATATTTGGAAGGGCATAAAAATAAGGAAATTATTTCATATATGGGGACGTTGGTCTCTTCAATTGCTAGTGTGTTGATTATACATAAAACAACTCAATACATGGAGACCTTGTTGTTGATGTTTGGACTTTGCACGATCAACAATTAAGTATGGATTTACAATTTTATTATTTACAAGAATTTAGTGTAAGTGTAATATTGCATCTAAACAGACTTGAATTATAAATATTTATTTTCACACTAATTGAGTTAAATTTATTAAAATTATTTTTTCTTTTTTTTTAAATTTCACTCTCATAAATTCAAAAAATAAAGAGAAAATTATCAAATGAACTAATTTTTTGTTAGTTCCTTCCCATTAATTAAAGTTGTTTATTTCTAGCATTTCAAAGTTGTCTACTTCTATTTTATAAATGTCATTAACCATAGTAAAATGTAATTTGTTGGAAAACCCTCTCTATCGCTTTTGGAGCCACATGAGGCAACTCCATTCAATGTCAAATTGCGGCTATAGCCCCAAACTTAGCCATTTGATTCTTCACCAAAAACCAACATATGCATGATGACAACAACAGCAATCTCCAACCCTCACATGACACTAAGTAGGTGGCCACACTTTTCGAAACCCTAATTGCGATGACCTCCAAGGAAGGGAAACACTCAAGAATCAAATTAGATTGATTCATCAAAATCCTTTCAAAGGTTCCATAATTCAAAAGGTATAATTCTCTCTTTTTCGCAGAGAAATACCTAATAAGAAATTTTATAGGGAAATTGCTTGAGTCAAAAAGATATCAAACATTGGTTGCCAAATAGCATTGGCTTTCCTTTGATAAAAAGACCAATAAACTTCTTCCTATGCAGAAGAGGATATATCACCTCGTATTTCATCTCAAGGAGGACAAAGGTTGGATCTTCCATGTTGGCCCCACAAAGGTTGGATCTTCCATGTTGGCCCCTACTTCATGGGGTCTCAACGTCTATATCTGAATGACTTAACCTTAGTTTCAATCTTGTTGAGGAGATCACCAAAAAATATCAATTTGAGTTCGTCATCCACCCTTGCAATTAATTTTTGGGCTAATTCAGCATTCCTTGTTATCGGAAATAGCATTCACAAATTCCAAGATGAGGCCATCATTGAAGCCATCCAATGTACCTATGCATACATCTATGTTGAATAAAACCTTCAGATAAGGATCCATAAATCAATTCAATTAATCTAGATTGCTAGTGTCATCTCTAAGAGATGGATTACAAGCAACTCTCATTCAAATGCAACATGTCAAGAATATGGAGACTTTGAAAAACATAATGAAAAGGGACATCCCCCTCCTTTCCAACCAAGGGAATAAGTAATGAAAATTATCACAAGGAAGAAGAAGAAACATCACCCTCCCAAGGCATATAACCCGCCAAGTCGAACCTCGACAATTCACTTTCCCTCCTTCCCTAAGGGAGAAACCAATGCAAATTGTCACAAAAAAGAAGTGTAGGACAAATCCTCCCAAGCTATCTACTACCTTGCTAGATCAACCTCCACAAATCACTTTGCTACACTTGAGAAGGTGCTTGAAACCTTGATGATGAGCAAAGGAGAAAATTTCAAGAATTGAATAAAAAACAGAGGGTCTTTTCCTTCTCTCTTTGTTTTTAATTCGTATAACTAGTTCAATTAATAAAAATTCTCGAAACCTCAATTTATAAAGGTTCTACTAAAATCAAATCCTATTAACCAATTCAATGAATAAAAATGAAGGTGACTAAACATTCTATGATTTCTACCTTTTTCTAATATATCATCGTCAAAATCCAACAAGGCAAACTATGCCGAAATTGTAATTTTAGGTTTGATGAAATTGTTATTTTTAATGCAAAAATAGATTCAACACCCTCAAATACCCCTAGTGCAACAAAATTTAGCAATATGCTTGACATTGAGATCTACAATTTAATCAATCCAAAATTATTTTTGCCAATTAGAACCAAAAAACACTATTCCCTTCCCCTTATTTTGAGCAAGGGATAAAGAGTGAGTTCATAGAACATTTAATCAAGAAATAACAATTCTCAAAACCTCAATTTATAAAGGTATTTCATGTCCATAAGCATATGTTCTTTCTAATTGTTAATTCTCGCCCCTTTCATTAATAAAGAATTTTTATAACCTCTGGTGTGATAGGCCCAACACAAAAGAATGAGATATTATTCAAAAATTGTAGCTAGAATTATCTTAGAGATGTTTTTCTTTTGACCAATTGAGTGTTTATTAAAAAATAAGTTCACGGGGCCTTATCATCCCTACCATTGTCTTATTATTATTCCATGTCGAAGGCCAAGACTATAACTTTTGATTCGAYATTGACAATCAATTAGTTAGCCTTTCACTAAAAATATTTTCATGCTATCCAATGTTGTACATAGGCAAATCAAAATAATAATTTTCTTATAATATTTAAATTTCTTTTATAAAACAAGTTATTGGCCAACAAGTTCGAAGCCGTATTGTCGAAATATGACACAATGCAATTAGATAACCTAAGTTAAGTTTTAAGTTTGGCTAACAAGTTCGATGTAGCTCTCACACAATGCAATTTTCTCATTCTTACATATCCTAATTTTTAAGTTTGTTACCTTCTTCTTTGTCAATGTCAATGCATTAACAGTGTTGCTTTGTCAATGCATCACCTTGAAGTGAATTTCAATGTCAGGGCTTTAAACTGTTCTAACAAATGCAGATCATCTCCTCCTCCTAGCTAGCACCACCTTCACAAGAGTGCCTCAACACACCCATACCACCCTTCTTAGGAGAATCAGCCACATTCGCCTATAAAGAGATCAAGGGGAAGAATTGAAATTTGCAAATCCTCAACCTACAATTCAATTATGTTTGTAATTAATCTTCTGGAGTAGTTTCAAATAACGCTTATGTACTTAATATTTTGGAGCATTTTCTTTGGATCTGTCAAGGTAACTTCACATGTCCCTCCCTGTTTATAAATTTTAGAATAAAAAGTTAATATACTTCCAATTTCATATAGGTTCTTTCCTTCTTACCCATAGTTGTAGACATTGCAGCATACATAGTTGGATAGACCCAACACCTATCTATATAGGAGTATAGTTTTTTCCCCTCCAACAATCAAAGAAGAATCACGGATTTTCATAGGGTTGGGGCGCATATAAATTTTAAAATAAAAAGTTAATATACTTCCAATTTCATATAGGTTATTTCCTTCTTACCCATAGTTGTAGACATTGCAGCATACATAGTTGGACAGACCCAACACCTATCTATATACGAGTATAGTTTTTACCCCTCCAGCAATCAGAGAATGGTGGGTTCCTCTGGTAAGACTTATGAAAATAAACCCCCAAATTTCTCGACCCTCTAGCTTAGGTAAAGGGAAATCAGCTACATGGAGGATGCAAAGTATGAATCACATCATGTGACTAGTGGAATCTTGACCTATATAAATCTGATTTGTTTCCTATCCATTCACCACACCTCCAAATGTGTTATATCTGGAGACAAACAAAGAGGCAATAAACACAATGAATAAATTCATATGTCATGGTTTTCGTGAGTCAACTATCTATGCATCGAAAAACCAAGTTAGCTAAGATCAAATAGTGAGTGATTCTATTTTAAACAAGTGTTGCATGGGAGCGTAGTCCCTGCCAGGTTGGAATGGGAATAAATACGACCGAGTACAGACACGTGGGTAGTAAGTTGAAGTACATGTGGTATCCATGCAGAATTTAGTATTCCCGAATTAGTTCTATTTGAAATTTATCTAAATATATTAATGTCTGGTACATCAATAAAGGTTCCTAGTATCTAAGTTTGATAGTACAGGAGCGTGGACAAAAAATTTACTGTACAATAGTAATACATTTAAAAGGTCCTTGAACACCAAAAATTTAACATACAATAGAATAGTAGTAAGGTTTGTTACATAGGTTCGTGGACAAAAACACAAAAAAATTAGCATTCCCGAATTAGTTTTCTTTAAAAGAAATTGAAATTTATCAAATTATAGATTCCTCGACACCGTAAATTATACATACCAAATATGTACTTTTATGAAGTACATATTTACTTTTATACATACGAAATATGTACTTTTATAAAGTATGGGCATGAAATTTTATAGAGCATGCACAGAGCCCTCATTCCATAGTTAGCCACTTTTTGGATCACGGGTTCTCAGGCTGGTGGGCTCAAAATTGGGCCTCTATTGTTTCGTAATCTACAAATACCACCCAGAGTTTCGCGATATACAAATTGACAAGTGGACTTGCGGACTATTTGAATTTGAAGTGCCTCGTGTTGATGTAATAGTAGAATTGGACTTGGGCCTTGAAATTGCAGCGCAGATGTGGCAAGCAGTATGAAGGACAGGTGGTAAGGATGCAAGAAATGACATACTCTCTATATGTGTGAGTAGAAAAAAAAGTATTGAACACAATTTTATGGCATTTATATAAATAAATAAAACGTGTTACATATTCCTAGAAATTTAAAAATATGTGTGTGTGAGTGTGTGTGAAATATGATATCTCAAATTTGAACGACTTTTCTTTGAAATTCCCGAATGAGTATTCTTTGAAATTTATGAAAAACTAATAATGTATGTTACATATTTCTTGAAATTAAATCAACATTTAAAAGCATACAATAGAATAGCAATAGCGTCTGTTACATAGGTTCATGGACAAAAACAGAAGAAAATTAGCATCACCGAATTAGTTTTCTTTAAAGCAAAGCCTTATGGACATAAAAAAAAATGAAATTTATCAAATTATAGGTTCTTGGACACCAAAAATTTAGCATACAATAGAGTAGTAACAACGTCGTGCAACAAAGGCATTACTGAATTAGTTTTCTTTGAAAGTAGTAATGTTTGTTACATCAACAAAGTTTCCCGAACAAAAAAAAATTAAAATACAATAGGACACAAAAAATGTAGCATTCCCAAATTGGTTTTCTTTGAAACAAACAACAAAGGTTCCTGGACACCCAAAATTTAGCATATAATAAAGGCATTCTCGAATCAATTTTTCTTTGAAATTTATCAAAAATTAATAATGTATGTTACATATTTCTGGAAATTTAAATGTGTTTGTCATATAGACTAGGATTGGGGCTCTCGCAGACCATAAAAAGAAATAAGTACAAGAATTAGGAATGTCGAAAGAAGAAGTGCACGAGAGTAGAAAGGAAGACCTGAAAAAAAGAAATTCGAAGTTATGATTCTTTGGTTACAGTTTTCTATTTAAAGAGGTAATAATTGGATTGATAAAGAAAACAAGATGACAGTATAGACTTAAACTGAATTGATAAAGAAAACAAGATGACAATATAGACTTACTATAAAGCCAATGCATTTTTGTTGTTGTTGTCGATGGTTAGCGGAATTGTGTTGATCGATTGCTGCTCTTCCTGCACGAGGTTGTCCATTCTCTGTTGGAACTATTCTTCGATGTAGCTTTTCATGGGAGCCATGTTGATTTTATCCCGGATTTCTATGTTGTAAAGGTAGTTTTCTAATTTCCTTAAATCCATTGAAATACTATGCAGACTCTGTTCAATTTCTTCATTGTGTGTTGCATAGTCCAGTACATAGCGTTCGTGCTCATCTAGACGATGTTCAAGTATGTCGTAAAACTTTTCGAAAGACAACCCCTTTAAAATATCAATTTGTTCATGGAAGGTTTCTTTGGTCATTGACAAGGATTTGAGAATTAATTTTGGGTCTTGAACCTCGTTGGTACTTCCGGCTAAGTCTATTTGGATCAGGCTTGTGAATAAATCTTTCTTTTCTAATATGGCTTGTTTACATGATTCGACAATGAGCTCCAAGTTCTTAACTTTATTTTCCCAGCATGCTTTTACTTTTTTGGTTTGCTTTGGGGAGGCGAGTTTCTCTAGTCTTCTTTTCAGTTCCGATGTTTTGACGGCATGGTTGAAAAAATGGGTCAGCACCTCCTCGCAAAAACGCTGATCAATTTTTAAAGTTGCCTCCAAATGTTCGAGCAAATCATTTACCTTCTTTTCGAAGGAAACTAAATTTTGCAATGTTTCCCGGGCTTCAATAACTACCTGCATTCTTTTGTTGATGTTATTCTCTATAAGGGCTCTAGAGCATGCAAGGAGGGTAAAGGATACTTTCATCTTGGTTGCAGTGGTAACAGGCACATTTTTTTCTAAAGGACTGGTGCAAGTATGTGGACCACTTCTAATGGCAATCATTCTGCAATTTACCTTGTGCTGCATGAATTACAGTGGCTTATGATCAATGTGGATGATTGTCTCCTTCTCAAGAATGTAAGGTCCCCACTAGCGACAACCTTGCACAATGGAGTACATTTATTTGTCATAAGTAGGGTACTTACGAACAACATATGTTAGTGTCTCACTATGATAGGCAACGGAGTGGTCGTGCTGATAGGCAACGGGGTGGTCGTGCTGAGTAAGAACAACGCCCACAACATAGTCTGAAGCATTTGTCTCAATCTCAAAGAATTGTTGCAGCTCCGATAGTTAAAGTAGTGGGGGTTGAGCACAAGCACCGCTTCAAATCATCGAACGCTTGTTGTTGGAACCGAACCCACACAAATTTCGCCCTACCACCACCCCTGGTTACTGATCCAGGAGGATATCGATGGCCACCCACCTATTCCACTGGCTCGAAAAACAATTTTCCACCTTGGTAGTTTTTCGACAGTTTTTCGAGTTCCAAACTTCTCGGGCCGTTTTGAGGCCCTAAACAACATTTTTTGGGGATTTGAGGACAAGGTGACTGTCAAAGACACTTGCTTTGGCCAGTCGAAAATTGTTCTTCTCGGTTTGACCTTTCCAACATGCTATCGTGCACCTAAAACAGAGATCGTGTGCAAAAGTTACGACCTCGAGAAGTTGATGTACTAACTTACCCAAACAAGGCCCACATGACTTTTGGCACTTCATCTCCTACAATTGTTTTTGGATGTCTAAGGTTTTTGACATTCTTGTTTATTGTAAAAGGCTTTCAAAGCCTCATTGTAACCTTCCTCTTGTGAATGAGCACAGACGTCACATCTCTTCTCAGAGATAAGCCGCCACCATTCCAACAAACTTGTTTTTCACTGCATTTTACAGTTGCAGCTTATTTTCTTATTGAATATAAAACCAGTGTTATTGTATCTATGTTATTTTGTGTTAAGCATCTTTTAATAATATGTGTTCATTTCGTTCTGCTCATAAAATCTAGATCAGTGGTATCAGAGACATGTCTCCAACGAGATCAAGGTACAAAGAATTGGGTCTCGAGCTTGTTTCTCTGAAGGACAAAACTCTCGCACAACCAAGCAACTTATCATGGCAAAAAAAAAAAAAGATGACAGGACGAGATCCTTTCAAAATATTATTAGAGAAACCCTCACGCAACGGAGGAACAAAATAATGGATAGTTTCACGCAAATCCTTCGACGACTATTAACAGGCGATGCATCTTCCTCAAGGGAAGGCGTCGCCCCCCTTCAAAGTACAAATCAACTTTGATATTCCTATATTTGAAGGTCAGATAGACACAGATGTTCTAGACAAGTGGTTGAATCTTACTATAAGAGTATTTTTTTGTCCATAACTTTTCGAATATAGAAAATATTACTTTTGCGCCCCCTCAAAGTGTTTCCCCATGTCAAATATTGATGGAAAACTTTCTATGAACAAAAGAAAACAGAGAAACCCTCATTATTTACAGTCACGGCCACCTAGAAATCTTTCAGGGATGCTATTAAAAAACAATACAAACCTGTCAAAAGGTATGACGACTTGTATAACAAATGGACTCCACTACGACAAGAAAGAAACCAAGCAGTGTCAGAGTTCACAAATATCTTCCATACCTTGCGCACCAAACTGGGTATCAAATATTCATAGCGATCTCTGGTGCTCTGCATAGATACATCCAGACCGAAAATATCATTCTTGCATACATAAATACATCCTCTTTGAATACATGAATGTATCTATGCAGACAATCACGATACTTGAGCACCAGATGTCGCTCAGAATCTTTGATATTTGTGAACTCGAACATTGTTTGGTCTTTTTCCTACCGCAATGGTCCATTTTGTGTACAAGTCGTCATAACTTCCAACATGGTAGTATTGTTCCTTAATAGCATCTCTGAAAAACTCTAAGGTGATCATGATTGTAAATAATGAAAATTTATTTGATTCATTCTACTCACAAAAAGTTTCACACCAATCTTTGACATGGAGAATGGTTTTAAATAACACAAAAGTAATATTTTCTCTATTCAAAAAGTTATGAACAAAAAAATACACTTCTAACAAATTCAAGCATTTGTCTACAACACTGATGACTATTTAACCTTCAAATATAGGAATATCAAAGTTGATTTGTACCTTGAAGGGGGCAATGACAACTCTACTTGAAGAAAATGCATCCCCTATTGATAGTCGCCAAAGGATTTGTGCAAAACTATACATCTCATCCTTCTGTTGCGTGAAAGCTTCATCTAGCAACATTTCGAAGAAATGTTTAATTTCATCGTCTTTCTTTTCTCTTGCAATTAAAGGTCACTTAGGCATGCAAGAGTTTTGGCCCTCGAGAGAAACAAGCTCAAGACCAAATTCTTCATACCCTGACCTCATTAAAAACATGCATTAAAAACAACAAATAGCAGACTACGTTGATGCCACTAATCTAAATTTTTTGAGTAAAACAAAATGAATACAAATTATTATCAAAAGATGCTTAACACAAAATAATAAATATACAAGAAAACCAATTTCTATTCTATAAAGAAATAAACAAAAATTGCAAAATGCAACAAAAAACAAGATTGTTGAAATGGTGGCAACTTATCTTTGTAAAGAGATATGACAACTACACGCATTTGCAAGAAAATAATTACAATGAAGCTCTAAAGACTTTTTTACAATAAACAAGAATGTCAAAAACCCTGGACATCCAAAAAACCTAAACCAAAAGTCATGTGGGCCTCATTTGAGTAAGTTTGTACATCAACTTCTTCGTGTTGTAACTTTTGCATACAATCTTCGTATTGGGCACACAATAACTCATTGGAAATGAACTGCCAAAATGAACCCAATTGGAATAGGTGGAAGGCCACCAACAATGTGGTTATAAAAAAACAAAACCATCCTTCCTCTTATGAAAAGTCATTAGCAATAGATATAACAAACAATTCCATAAACCTTTACAATTTGTTGGCTATAACTTAAACTCAAGTTAAGTAATTCCAATGTTTAAGTTATATTTTTCATTACAAAAGTTGACAAAGTTTCAAACTCAAATGATAAAGCTTCTTTGCATTTTGAAGGTACCATTATACAAAAAAACACTCTGAAACAAATGGGAAATGTCAAAAGATTTGTACGTATGCATTAAGCACAATAGTCGATCCCAAGATACAAGATGAGATGCACAATAAGCTCTTGCATTTCAATGAGTATAATTCTTTGATGGTTATACAAAGCAAATTGAAGAATCCACCACATAAGAAATTTCATATTTTCAAATTATATTATCAATTGCAAAAGTTGAATCAAATTTTCAAACTAATTTGTCGTAATTTGTCGAAGTTTCTATGCCTACTACTCTTATTGAAACCTATTGGTGGGCCCAATTTGGTAGCTAATGCCTAAATTTGAAAAGGTTACCAATTTTGATATTGAACCAAACATGCAATGCCTCTTTGGTAGCTAATGCCTAAATTTGAAAAAGTTACCAATTCTGATATTTGAACCAAACATGCAATGCCTCTTGGTTTTACATGAAAGGCTTCGCATCTTTGTGTATAATGGTTTGGATTCACATGGATTAGGATACATGAATATTTTTTCTTCAAAATTTGAATATTCATGTATAATTTTATGGTCCAATTTTCCTTTGATTTAGATTCGATTAAGATTTTTGGGATGGCCCATTGCAATGACCAATCTAATTCTAATAACATTGTTTGAAACAACACAATATTTTCCGAGTGTCCTAAACTAATTGAAACAAGCTAGTTAAAGTGCCTAAACATTCTAAATACATCTATCCAATTGCTAATTACCCACAAATTGAACCAAAACTCAATCACTTGATATAATATTTCTAAACCTAGCCTCAACTAATTGAGGCAAAAACCTATTCAAAACGTATAAACTTCTTGAACACTCCTACACTACTATATTTAGTTGCTTGTTACCCACAAACTACTACCCGTTCAAAATGTCTAAACTTCTTTTAACTCCTACACTACTCTATTTAGTTGCTAATTACCCACAAATTGAACCCAGCCTAAGCTACTTGAAACAACCCACTTTATTTATTATGAACCTAAGATCAAGTAATTAAAACAAGCCGATTAAAAGTGCCTACACTTTTAAAACAGTCCTTTTGAATAGCTAATGTTTTTAGGAATATATTATAAAGTATGCTTTTACGAGGTAAATATAAGAAAAAAATGTACCACAATTCATTAATTATAATTATTAATCCAAACAATCCATTAAAGGGCGAGAAATTCATAAATAGCAGCTCTTCTCTTCTATGAAGTGTTAGCCTTAGTATGCTTAAATAATAGCTCTTGTCTTCTATGAATTGCTAACCTTTGTATACTTGCAATGGTATCACAAAGCTTATTAAATAACCATAGTTTCGTATTTAGTTAAAACACTTAACACCTACAATTAATTTATTTCAAAAAAAAATTAATAAACTCAATAGAGGCAAGAGAAATAAACTCAAATTTGATATAACGGCAAATAGAAAATTAAGTTTCAAGTATAGGTTGAGCAAATTTTAACGGTAGTGGATCTCAAGAATGGTTGGTTATCATTGTTGTGTCTTTMACTAAACAATGTCTTTAAATTAGTATCTTGAACTTCACCCAATGTCCTTGAATTAGTATTTTGAACTCCACGTAAGACATTTTGAAAACACTTTCCAGATTGACTATGTTTGTTGTGTCCGATCACTTGATGTCTCGATGTCTCTATTGGATTAGACACTAGAGTCGGCTCCAACAGATAGATATATAAATAAAGATAATAAAGATTTTAAATTTGTTTTAATGGGCAACTAATCAAAACCTTTCGTTACAAGAATCTAACGCAAAGTAGCTGCCAGTCACTAAGACAGTAAATTCATTGTTGGTAAAAGGGCAGCATCGTGTAAATAGGCATCGAATTAAAAGCCAAAAAACTGACATAATATGAAACAAGTCAGAATGTAATTCTAAGAAAATACAACAAAGATCCTCTTGGATCAAAGAACCTGAACTAGTAAGCAGATTAGAGGGGGGATGGAAAGCATGGCTAGCAACTACAGGAAATCAAAAAACCCGCCCTTACCACCAATTTCACCCAGAAAAATCATTCATATATTTCAGAAAAACCGTGAACATGCTTCAAAGGAGCACATGCACACAGCAGCACCTCCGCCTAGGCGTCATCAATTATCATAAGCAATAAATCCTAATATAAACCCTAAACCCTAACCCCAAAACAACACCAAATTATCATAAGCAATGAATCCTAATATAAACCCTCACCCCAAAACAACACCAAAAACTGTATAACCATTTCTACCAAGTATTACGGTACAACAGACACCCGCCGGAACATGATGATGGGCACTATCGTATGGATTGGCACATGAAGCGCCAATCATCTGTTCCGCTAGGCTTAAAGGCTAAACTCAAAAGGCCAGGGTAGCCATTTTAACGAAAAATACGAAAAGGGGAAATACTTGAA
>ML828848.1:0-17198 GCA_009831015.1 Picea engelmannii
CATTTCATTTCCTTTGGTGCAATAGCTTAATATATATAGTTTTATGTGTATTTATCATCTTATAAAGGTAGGGGTGAAACTTATCAAAAGCATGCCATGTTAAAATAATAGTTTGATTATCTTCAAAAGATGATAAATCTAGTCGGGGGGAGGGGGTGGCGGGGGGAGTTATTAGAGAAAATATATAAATTTAGATTTATGTTTAACAAAACATTATTACATATTAATAATAAATATGATATTTAATATTAATATTATATGATAGATATCATTAATTTTACTTTATAGTTTATTTATTAATATTAATATAAAATAGTATATACAAATATATATCCACTAACTCTAGAGTCAAGAAGGATCAATTTCTAGGTACAAACTTTTATTCAAGTTTTGTATTATAAAGGAGGTTTATAACTTGAAAGATTTGATCCCTCTCCACACTTGAAAAATCCTCCTTTAAAATGCATTTAGACATTCTATCAAAACAAAATCAAAATTCCAAAATTCCAAATTTACATTTAAAAGCATTAAAAACAATATTGAAAAAAATTTAAATAATTGTTTATACTATTCTTTAAGTAAAAAGTGTTATGGCATTATATAAATTATTATAAATCTTGGTAAAATGTTATAATATTCTATAAATTACTAAATCTCATGTTGCGGCCGGTCGGACTAGTGATACATAAGCATGCCTATAAATGTGAACCCATGCAACGACAACCCGCGAATCCGCCAACCAGTCACATATATTTTATTCTATTATATTTTAATACGTGCATTTCATTTCCTTTGGTGCAATAGCTTAATATATATAGTTTTATGTGTATTTATCATCCTACAAAGGTAGGGGTGGAAATTATCAAAATCATGCCATGTTAAAATAATAGTTTGATTATCTTCAAAAGATGATAAAGCTATGTGCTGTGTCCTTTTCATCACTCCAATGAGCAAAAGAAAGGCCATTGCAAGTCTAATTGGGTCTGCTAGACAGGGCATAAATTAGTGCAAGAGTTAGACACATCAAGCACAAGAAATAAACAAACAACTAAGCTAATAACAACTAAAGAAACAAAACTACAATGCATGAGGAAATAAGAACCAAAATTAATCAAACAATTGACCAATAGTCATGCCACCAATGGAGAAGTATATTAGTGAAAAAACACCACAGAAAAAGGGGGACTTATGGATTCCCTCTTCCTCCTTGGGAGGGTTCTTAAGTCCCCTATGTGAGAGCTCTTCTTACAAATGGTAAACAAGAAAGAAATGGTGAAGAAATCCAAAGCTCATTCCCTTAAGAGGTGAGGTGAATAGCTTAATGAGATAATGCTAGTATGCTCCAAGAAGGAAAGAGGTTCCTTGTAGGAGAATAGAGGCAGTATAACAATACAATGGGATTATTGAATTCATAGTGCACCCATGGACTCTTTTTATAGAAAATCTTTGAGGCATTATCCAACCAGTCTTTAGTGTGAACAAGGGGCCCTTTAGGGCACCCTTAGGTCTTTGACCAGCCCCATAATTCAGATTCATCTCGGATTTGGGAGTCAAATCAAGTTGGGAGCTGGTCCAGAAGTGGGTGAGGGGATGACAAGAACCATAAATGCATCATTCTCAGTAGTGTGTAGATTTTATTGTACACAGTCATGCCTCGGGCGCGTGTGCTCTTTTCTGGTGTTTTTGACCTAAACATGTGCGTACGCTTCCTGTAGTGCTTCTGCACATGTTAATTTTTTAACTAGTTGTATAGTTTGTGCCTTTTTGGAGATGCATTTTTGAAGTTGTGGGTGAACTAATAGGTGTTTGGAGATGCTGGATTCATGTAACCATTTGCGGATGAAATTTCAGTGATAACAGATGCCCCCTGATGTGTGAGGTTATGAGAATACGTATAGCCGAAATACATCAATGTTTTTTCTACTGAGAGTACCATTGTAAGGAAGAGTGTTTATAAGAACTGCAAGAACGATCCATCGGAGAGAGAGGGGAAACGGTGGGACCCAAACCTTTCTCTAGGTGGAGGAAACAAAATCTATATACAACTGAGGCGGGCATGCCACATGCTCATGTCATGTAACTAAAAAACGTATGAAAGTAACTGAAGTTGTATGCTGATGTAGATAACTGCAGCGCCCTATAGGGCGGTTTGATAACAACAAATGACAATTCTGATGGTGAACATATTCTGAAAAGAGGCAAGGATTCCTTGTAAGAGGTGTCGATGACTCGTAGGCGTTGATGGCCTATCAAATTCAGAGTTCTTCGGCTAGTATAAAAAAACTGCAATAATCGCATAGTAAGACCCACCGTAACATGAGATTGTGTTGAAGTCGAATGTTATGGGGGTCAATGACATCATAGAGAAATGATGGTTCTCCCTATGCGGTCTTAGAATCCTCATTGTAAAGGTAATGAGAGTCAAGATATTGTCGCCCTTCTAGAAACTATGTTGATGTCGACAGAAAGGGAGACAGGACTCCACGAAGAAAAAGGGCTTCATGAAATCCACTGGATAAGATTAGAAACTGATAAGGAACATGGAAGAAGTTGAGATGTGGTGAGACTCAAGACTTCCCTTGGTTGGGGATATATGTGACGGATGATGGGAAACAACCATGAAACTGGATCTAGTGTCAAGGGGACAACTAGATATGTATTTAAATTGTGTCAGAGGTGTAACAAAGTGGACAAACTCAGAGATCAGGGGTACATGGACTGTGGGATGCTCAAGGTTTGCAGACGATGTCAACAAGAGTAGAAGATAGTAAATTCCCCAACCAAGGGCGACATGGGTTGCTTTGCTGGAAAAAGAAGATTGCTAAAGTCGACGAAAAAAATCTATGTAAATGCTGGAAACAAAGGATTTTTACAATTACCAAATGAATAAAGAATAATTTGGGATAAGTGTGCAGATACAGAAACAGGAACCCCAGTGCAAGATGGCTTGGTCTGTGAGGGTGCAAGTTGCATGAAGAACTAGGGGGGGGGGCGTGGGAGCCCCATGGGTGGGTTTCTGTATGAGGTAAATTAATGGAGAGAAATATGCAGATGGGAAAAATGATTGTGGATGAAATGGAGGGTTAATGATACTACAGAGGTGTAGTCAAACTAGAACCGTGATGAGATAACCTGGGAGTCCATTGGGAAAGCTAGCAAAATGAGGAGAAATAGTCCCATTCATAGTCCCCCTTGGCACTTTGACACTCATGTTGTTTTCACCCCCTAGGAATGGGAGTCCTTATAGTCTTTCAGGACAACTCATGTGGGGAAGAGTGCTTACTGGGTGACAGTACCAAAAATGCATCGGAGGTGATAGTATTGCAGAGCCATATGTGAGGATCCTACAGGCAAGTGTCGGAGGGTGTGATTGGGAGATGCAATTGATATTTAGAGGGAATGCTTACATGCTAGTGTTGATCATATACCTGAAAGGGATGCGCTGATGGGTGATGACCAAGTACCTGCACACATTAAAACCGAATACCCGATGTGAACAATATCTGAAGATAAAGGTCATATAATAGTTATTTGATAATTTTGAACATGAGCATGCATACCTGGGCATGATGTGAGAAAAAGGCTCCCCCAAGACTGAGTGTGGATGGTGGCCACCATAGGTGCTGCTATGCAATCATTCAAGACTCTATCTACTTCGTCGATGGTCAAACATTGACAGAGGATGGTGTCAAGCCCATGTCGATACAAAATTTCACCGATGAGGAGGTATCGAGGGGCCTGATGGCAGATGCGTCGACAATCGTCTTGAGAGAGGTGAGACCCAAACTTTTGTGTCCGAAGGTAGACGAGGAGGTCACCATACCAGGGGTCATCCGAGGGGATGTAGAAGAGGTGTTCGTTGGGAAAGTCCATATTGACGGGTGAACTTGTAGTATATGAGGAAAATGTTGTGATAAGTTCGACGAGAATGATTGGTTTCTTTCTTTTGGGAGTTGAAAACTCTAGGTCGTGTTCTTGAAGGATGATGATCCATCGGGAAAATTTGCCATTAATTTTTCAACGACTGAGCAAGTACAGCATGGGGTAGGAATCTGCCACGACTTTGGTAGTGCGAGGCGAGATATAATGATGTAGTTTCTGAACTATGAGGACAACTGTGAGAGTAAGTTTCTCTTCATGATTGTACTTCAGGGGTGGTCCTAAAAGTTTTTTACTGATATAGTAAATAACATGCTCGTGGTCATCATCCCCCATTTGGATGAGAACTCCTACTACTAAGACGAATGAGGTCGATAAGTAGAGGATGTAGTCATGATCATATTCAGGAGGACTAATTAAAGGGGGTTGGAGAGCGTCTCTTTTAAATCATCAAAAGAGGTATGGGCATGTTCATCCCATCGAAATGGGATATCGTGACGCAGTAGGGAAAGGAAATCGTGCGCGCGAGCAGTGTAATCTAGGACAAAGCATCGTAAATAGTTGGATTTTCCTTGTAGGCTCTACAGTTGGTGTAAATTTCGAGGGGGTGGAATTTTTGTGATATCTTGGACCTTGAGGGGTTCCACAGTGATGCCATGTTGGGAAATGATGAACCCAAGGAGGCGTCTGGCGGTGACGCAAAATACACACTTGATGGGGTCATGTGGATATTATACTGGTGACACCATTGAAAGACAAATCATAAGTCATCGAGATGTTGTGTTCATTTCTTAGATCGAGCAGTGAGGTCATCCAAGTAAGCGAGGATAATGTGGGAAAGATCATGGAACACATAAGTCATGGCCCATTGGAATGGAGAACCAACATTCTTGAGGCCAAAAGACATGAAATGATATGCAAAAGTACCCCATGGGGTGGTAAATGTGGTTTTATACTAATCTGTTGGATGGATTTGGATTTGGTTGTAGCTAGATAAATCATCCATGAAGGATAGAGCCTCATGGCCTGCACAGTCATCGACAATTTGGTCGATGAAAGGCGTTGGGAAGTTGCCTTTGGGACAAGCATGATTGAGATTGCGAAATTTGGTGCAGACATTAATGGAGCCCTGGTTTTGTTAATGGGGACAGGGTTGGAGACCCATGACGTGTATGCAATGGGGTATATGAACCTGACATCGCGTATTTTGTCAATTTCGGCTTTGATGGTCGTTTCTTTGGATGGGTGCAGTGGGCGTTGCTTTTGACGTACAACGGTGATATTTGACCATGTGTCTATGCAATGTTCGATGATAGAAAGATCGAGGCTGGGATCTCTATGTATGATGAGGCAAAAATATCGTGGTACTCCTAAAAGAGAGATTTGTAAGCTGTGAGTTCCTCAGGGGAGCATGCGATACTTATGGTGATTTCCTCTATGATCCCTGGTTTGATGGAAATGTCAATTTTGATAGTGGGGGAAATGTTGTCCATGTTTCCTTATTCAAAATCATCAGGGGCAAGGATAGGGTTGTTGAACCAGTCTATATGCCCTGACGGGATAAAATCCTTTATTTTGATTGGACATATGGATCCTTGGCTAGGAGGGTCGAAATCTTCCTGTGAGAGAAAAAACACTCTATGATGGAGCGCATTCCATGGGAAATCAGGGGTCGTTAGTTCCTCGTGGATGTCTTCGTCGCAGTGGAAAACACACGAATATAGGGGATCTAGGGAAGTAACATTGGTGACTGTCACCGTGTGATTTTATTCAAGTGGTGAATATGTAGAGGGGGTATCAAAACTATGGCACGATGGCAATCTTGACATAAACCAAATGTCCAGACACTGTGGGTTGTAAACTGTGGTTGGGGGTAAAATTTCCTAGAGGAAATGAATTGGGGAATTGGAAGGATTTGCGGGAAAATTCTCTGACAGTTTATCCATGAACCATGGAGGACTAGGAAGTGACTTAGGTTCAGGGGAGGTGATGTGAATAGTATATGGAGAAGGAATAGGGGGAGTCACTTGCATCACAAGAAGTGAGGTGGTTGGAGGATTTTGAATAAGGTCCGATTGACGACGCCTGTATTCAATGATTGTAGGACACTAGTACGCGAAATGATCAAGTGATTCACAAAGAGAGCAAGGACACCTCATCTGCTCATTGAATGAGGTTGTGACATAATGGATGTTAATGAAGTGAGTACCCGATGATGTGGGTGGAGAGGGGTCTTGCTGAAAACTTTGGCGTACTGCCATTAGCGTCTGTCGAAACTGAGGTAGAGCGGGGCAATGGTGAGTGTAGTGGCCATACTCTAAACAAATGGCACATGCAAATTTGGTTCATATCCCTTTAGCGCCTAGAGTAGGGGATGTTGTGGTAATGGTAGGTGTGATTGGTGAAGCGATGAGTGGTGTGGTTGCTCGTGGGAGTTGGATTAGATTGTGTAATTCAAGGAGGGAAGGAAATCGATTAGTGGGGTGTCCATCTCTCTTGCAGAGCGTGCAGGGAGGTTGAACTCGTGGAGGAAGGGGAACGGTGGTCTCTTTATTCTTCCGTCTTCCCCTAGCCGTAGCAATGGTGTTGGCGAGTGGGGGAGAGGGTGGTGTAGTTGGATTTAGCACTAGAATCTGCATCAAGATTCCCTTGGATTAGGGATGGAGGGATGGTTGAGGGACCATCGCAGGTGGGTGTAGATGCCATACCAGAATGGTGAGCACCATGTTGGGAAGGGTAAGCATTGCAGCTACTTGAAAATATTGTGTGCCCAGTGGGGGGTAAAAGAAGGGGATTTGAGTGATGGCTTGGGGGATTGTCTCCCAAACTGGGATTTTCCCTTGGGGAAGGGTGAAATCGGGGGTAAGTGGTGTCGTAGAGTTCTCAAGGGATTCCTAAGGTAGGGTTTCTATGACTAGGGGAAGTGTAGAGAGTGGAGAAGTCTCTGTGGGAAGAATGGTATCTCCAGTTTCAGTTCCATCGGAGGATATAATGCACACTTGTGCTGAGGGGTGTATGAGTGGTGGTGCTCCATGGTATGTCCCCAACAAGGATGGGCCCTTGAAAATTCCAAGGCCCATGTCTATGAGTGGGTAGGCATTGGAATTACTGTGGACAAGAGGTAGGATGTTATCGATGTTAGAGGAGTGGTTAGGTTTATAATGTGACACTTGGTCGATGGTGATGATTTTCTCATCGTGGGGGAACATCATCGTTCGAAACATAGAAGAAGCCACTTCCTTCATAGCATACATGTAGCTACGTTCGAACAAGATGTTGTAATCAAGTGGGGTGTCGATAACCTCAATGTCAATAAGGATGGTTTTTCCCCCGAGTTCAACCGGGATATTTTGAAAGACCCATTCAGGAGAGGATGGTCATCCATCATAAGCTCTCAAAATGATGGTCGATGGTATGAGATCATGGGAGCCTAGTTTTTGCCAGACAGTTTTGGACATGATGCATGTGGATGCACCTTCATCAATGATACATCGATGAACTGTGATGTTCTGAATTTTGACTGGTATTTGAAAAGCTACCAAAGTAGGGAGACGAGGTTTTCCATAATCAAGATTAAATGTGATGAGTTTAGTATCAGTTGGATTGACTACACCCAATGCAGAAAGTAAGGATTTCCATTGAGTGGGACAAGTTTGGAGGACCTCCAAGACTCACATGGCTATAGGAGATTGTGCCAAGTCATCGACCAGACTATAATTGTGTGTCGACCTAGCCTGAGGATTGTGGACATTCTGTCGTAATGGTATGTAAGGAATACACATGGGGGTTTCAGTGTTAGGGTGTGGAATCATCAAGGGTTGTCTGGTTGTAGCTATAGCTTCTTCCAAAGTGGTGGGAGTAGTTTTAGGGGGTGCGTTGCATTGACAACTACGTGCATATCCTGAAATAGTTGGTGATATTTCCTAATAGCCACACAAAATTTGATCAAGCTACAATTGCAGCCCACAATTTCCACCTGGGTAGATGTCCTAAAATGTTGCCACTAGGTACCTCGGTCAAAGTGCGACATTTAGATTTTTGGATTCAAAAATGGGTCACGGGATGGATTCCTTCCAAGAGATGGGTGCCTCAAGGGGGGACACACAGAACAACTGGACCTCAGCCTTCGACCCTTCATGGGTATCTCCCTGCCTTATGGTGTTAGGAACACTTGACTTGGAGGATTTTAAAGTTCCCTATTTGTCAACTTCTAATGTTTGAAGATGTGAGAACCAGATAACAGTGGGTTATTTGGATGCCTATCCCTGAGATCCTACCTAGACTAAAAAAATATTTTGGCACCTCCTATGGAGGAAAACTTAGTGATTTTTTAGAAAATTTTAGATGTAATTGTTTGAGAGATTGGGGGTGTAAACCAATCTCGTTTGATTTAAGTGGGAGTGGATAATTTTTTCAAGAACAAGTGGAACGTTTTAGAATCCCTTTGGAGGAAACCTACTTCAACCTCCACAATTTGAGAGAAAATTATGTGAGTGAAGAGTGACTTTTTGTGTAAGAAAGTGAAAAAATGTGCCAAATTTTTAATAAGTTAGGTGTCACCTTGCAACATGTGGACTTCATGTGGTCCTTACAAATATTGATTACCTATCTTACTAGATGTCATTGGTACAACCTTGCACAATTTTAAAGTCTCTAAAGAACTAGCATGTGGACATGTGGGTCCTTACCAATCCCTTAAACTCCCTAATGTGGTTTAATCTAAGTAATATTTAAAAAACTATCCTAGATTGCAAGCATGTGGGAATGTATGGGCTCGTTACTAAAATATTTGAACTCCCCTAGTGATGTAAACTAAGAAAGTAGCTTCAAAAACTATCCTATCTTTGCAACATGTGGGCATGTATGGACCCTTACAAATTTTAAGATGTTTTGAAAAGAAACTAAGAGGAACCCTAGGGTGGCTTTGTCCTCTCCTAAAGATTTTATTAAGGGAGATGAAATGTCCCCTTAATCATTTTTCTGATTCTCAAGATCACTCTATGGTGAGAGATAAGAGCATACTCAATGATTAAAGTTTGATTTATGGTCCCAATGCAAGTGTTTATATATGTGATAGCAAATAAATTCAACTTAACTTTTACAATCAAAACAAGCCATCCATGTGGCAACTCAAATCAAAAGAGGATAAATGTGGTTCTTTTTAACCCCCTAAGTGCCTATGTTTTGGCTAACCATTCATGTGGTGAGGGAATCTAAGTGTGGTGCATTTACAAATTGCATAAAAGAAATATTTTGAAGGCTAGGGGCCTTCAAAACATCACAAAAAACTCTTACAATGTTGAAATTCTAGACAGATGCGCGGGTCACAGTTCAGACAGAGGTGCATGTGGCGCCAATGTGCAGAGAGACGAAGACCTGTTGGTGCACTTTGTGCACAATGTGCTGAAAAACACAATGATGTTGGTGCATAATGCTCAGAAGATGCGCCCGTGGGCTGGAAAACCCACGCACATTCTGATACACATCTATGTCACATCTATTTTATTCTCCTATATTTTTATACGTGCATTTCATTTCCTTTGGTTCAATATCTTAATATATATAGTTTTATGTGCATTTATCATCTTATAAAGGTAGGGGTGGAAATTATCAAAAGCATGCCATGTTAAAATAATAGTTTGATTATCTTGAAAAGATGATAAAGCTAGTGGGGGGGGGGGCATTAATAGAGAAAATATATAAATTTAGCTTTATATTTATTATCAGAGTTTAACAAAAAATTATTACATATTAATAATAAATATGATATTTAATATCAATATGGACCTTAATATGCTCTCCTATATGTTGGACCAATATAGTTGTTACTTAATGTGTGTTGCTCTAGACATGAAATTTGCTCTGCAAGATTGATTTTCTATAATTGTAAAGAAAGAGTTTGATAAATGAAAGAGAGAGGAATACTAAGAAAAAGAGAAAATCATTGTAATTTTATAGTTGTCTTTATTGGGTATGTGTTATATTCTTTGCATGTGTGTGTGTAGGCGTGTTAGATATGACAACTGCGTTTGATGATCCCTCGTAGTAGTGTTCTGTTTGTGTCGTGTGCGCCGGGCACTTTCCTAGGGGGGTCCCAGGMAGGGGTAGGTATGCCCCCCCTAGTTACGCGCAACATTCGGGGCAGCGCCCCGAAATTATTGTTTTGGGCGGTTTTTGCTATTTTTAGCGGATTTTGCTATTTTTAGCAGTTTACTAAAAATAATCTGGGTTTTAGGGATTAGGGTTTTGGTATCTATGGAATACCTAAAAACATTGTATATATTGTATAGTGAATGGTGAAATTCAATATAATGAATATAAGAAAGGTTTTCCTGGTTGAGGGTTTCAGGTATAAATCTCTGTGTACTATGTGAATGAGCCATTGATTAATTTTTGTTTTTCTTAAGAATCTATATGCATTTCTTTACTTCACAGGTTTAAAACTTACACGTGGTATCAAAGCTCGTTTTTGGCTTTAGAGGGACGCCTTTGTTGTTGAGGGTTTGGCTCGGTCTTGATAGATCGAGTTTATCTTAGTTCTATGATAAACTTGGGTTTAATGGGAGCTTTTGCAATGGAGATTTGAGTATAGAAAGAGGAATGGCGAGCTCATCTAGAATCGAGATAGAGAAGTTCAATGGTAAAAACTTTGAGCTATGGAAGCTAAATATGGAGGACCTTCTTGTAGACAAAGAACAATGGATCGATGTGGATCCTGGTACACAGCCTATTGGTACACCGTCTACTAGCACACAGGATACTGGTACACAACCTACTAGTACACAAACTACCAGTACACCACCTACTAGTATGTCAAAGGAAGATTAGGAGAAGTTGGACAGAAGAGTAAGGAGTACTATTCRACTCTGCCTGCCAGATTCRGTGTTGTTGAATGTCTCAGGAGAATCTACAGCCAAGGAACTATGGGATAAGTTGGGGAATTTGTATCAATCAAAGTCCCTGGTAAACAAGTTATTTCTTCGAAAGAAGTTGTATCATCTTAGGATGGAAGATGGAGATTCTGTGACAGAACATCTAAATGCCTTTAATACTCTGGTAAGTCAACTTGGCTCTGTTAATATTACGATTGTAGAAGAAGATAAGTGTATTACTTTGTTATGTTCTTTGCCAGACTCTTGGGATAATTTGGTTGTAGCTATAGGTAGTACCACTCAATATACATTGGATTATGAGGATGTAGTTGCATCCTTGATGTCGGAAGAGATGAGGCAAAAAAGCATGGATGGTCATAACACAGATGCTTTATTTGTAAGAGGTCGTACCCAAGACAGGAATCCTGGTAAGCCTTCGGGGTGGAGATCAAAATCTACAGGTAGATCTAAGTCTCCAAGAAAATCTTTGAGGAAACGCTGGAAGTGTGGTAAAACAGGGCATTATAAGAAAGATTGCAAGTCTAAGAAGGTTGAAAAACCAAAGGGATCTGATAGTACCTCTTTCACAAAGGCGAAAACCTTCACTGAAGAAGGAGGTGATGTTTGCCTGGCATCTACAAGTACACATGCAGACTGTGATGTATGGTTGATTGAATCAGGTGCATCATACCATATGACTCCTCACAGGGAGTGGTTCTCTGAATATGAAAAATATGATGGTGGTGATGTATTCCTAGGAGATGAATCGATAGCAAAATCTTGGGACGTGGAAGATTTAAGTTGCTGCTAAAAGATGGAAGGATTAGAACTCTCCTTGGGGTTCTTCACATTCCAAAACTAGCCAGGAGCTTAATATATATAAGCAAGATGTAAGATGCAGGAGTGGATACTGTATTTGGAAAGGGAACTTGCAAGATGGTACAAGGAACAATGGTGTTGATGAGGGGAGTTCAGTGTGGAACTCTGTACAAGTTTCTAGGAAGAACTTATACTAATGGGTGTAACAATTCTATTGTCCTTGAGTAGAGAAATAAAGGAGACAAGACCAATACTGTCCCAGAAAAGAAGACCATGTTGTGGCATCAAAGACTGGGGCATATTGGAGAAAAGGGCCTTCGAACACTACACGGTAAAGGTATGGTTGGAGGTATGTCTAATTGCACTTTGGATTTTGATTTTTGTGAACATTGCATATATGGTAAACAAAATCGAGTAAGATTCCCATTTGGTGCTACAAGAGAAAAGGGGATCTTAGAGTTGATACACAGTGATGTGTTTGGACCTATTCTTATTCCATCCCTAGGTAAATCTGTGTATTATGTTTTATTCATAGATGATTTTTCAAGGAACACATGGATTTATTTTCTTAGAAAGAAATCCGAGGTATTTGATAAATTTAAAGAGTTTAAGGCTCTGGTAAAAAATCAGACAGAGAAGAAAATAAAGGTATTGAGAACAAATAACAGTGGAGAATTCTACGAAAATGAATTCGAAGAATTCTGTAAGAAGTGTGGTATATCAAGGAAGAAGACTACTCCATACACTCCTCAATGGAATGGAATTATAGAAAGGATGAACAAGACACTGATGGAAAAAGCAAGGAGCATGCTCAGCGGTTCTGGGTTAGGACAAGAATTCTGGGTAGAGGCAGTGGGTATAGCATGTTACCTGGTTAATCAATCACCTTCATCAATGTTGGATGATAAAACTCCACACGAGGTATGGTCTGGAAATAAACCCTCTCTTCAACGTCTTAGAGTGTTTGGTTGTGATGCGTATGTACATGTTCCAAAGGAAAATAGAAGTAAGCTGGATAAAAAGGTTGAAAAGTGTATCTTTATTGGTTATAAAGATGGTGTGAAAGGTTGTAAGCGTTGGAACCCAGAAACCAAGAAAATTGTTTACAGTCGAGATGTTGTTTTCATAGAGGTAAAAGATGTGTCCAAACAAGGATTCCTACCAACGTAAGACGAACCTGAGAAAATAGAGCTTGAGTTGGATGGTGCAAAATCTGAATCATTTGAAGAAGAGGAACCAGAAGAAGAAGAAGAAGAACCTCATACCCTAGTATTGAGGAGATCAGTGAGAGATAGAAGGCAACCAGAAACGTATAGTCCACGTTATTTTCATTCCAATTTTTCTTTATCTATTACTGATGATGATCCTAGAACTGTCAGGGAAGCAGTGAATTCAAAGGATAGTAAACTCTGGAAGAAGGCCATGGTTGAAGAAATGGATGCCTTGGATAAGAATGAGGCATGGGATCTAGTTGAGTTGCCAACTGGAAGAAAATCTGTTGGTAGCAAATGGTTGTTTAAGAAGAAGTTTAATGCACAAGGTAAAGTGGAGAAATACAAATCTCGGTTAGTAGCAAAAGTTTATTCCCAAGTTGAGGGAATTGACTTTGGTGAAATTTTTTCTCCTGTTGCTAAGTTAACTTCTATTAGATTTATGTTATCTATTACTGCTGCTTTTGATCTTGAAGTGGAATAGATGGATTTGAAAACAACATTCCTACATGGGGATCTAGAAGAAAAAATCTACATGAAGCAGCCAGAAGGATCATTGGACAACAACAAAGAGGGTCTTCAGGTATCTTCGTGGCACTACCGGTTATGGATTGTGCTACCAAGGAAGACCATGATTGGACAGAGTGCTAGACATACATGGCTTTGTTGATGCAGACTGGGCTAGAGATCTGGATCACAGAAGATCTACAAGTGGGTATGTGTTTAACCTATTTGGAGGAGAAATCAGTTGGATGAGCAAAAGACAGGATGTAGTGGCACTCTCAACTATAGAAGCTGAATACATGGCAGCCACTCATTCAAGGAAGGAAGCAGTATGGTTACAAAGATTGTGTTCAGGTATTGGGTTGGTACAACAAGCAGTGAGATTAGATTGTGATAGTCAGAGTGCAATCTTCCTGGCAAAGAACCCAACTTATCATTCGAAGACAAAGCATATTGTTGTTCAATATCACTTTGTGAGAGACATGGTTGAGGAAAAGAAGGTGTTGTTGGAAAAGGTTGACACTTTGAAGAATATTGCACATTCATTGACAAAGTCTGTGAGCACAGAAAAGTTCTCCTGGTGTAGAGTAACAATGGGCATTGTTGCCCTGGATTGTTGACTATATAATCCCTTGGACCCCTGGATGCAAAGAAAAAAACAAGTGGGAGAATGTTGGGTATGTGTTATATTCTTTGCATGTGTGTGTGTGGGCGCGTCAGATATGACAACTGCATTTTAGGGATTAGGGTTTTGCTATCTACGGAATACCTAAAAACATTGTATATATTGTATAGTGAATGGTGAAATTCGATATAATGAGTATAAGAAAGGTTTTCCCGGTTGAGGGTTTCCGGTATAAATCTCTGTGTACTATGTGAATGAGCCATTGATTAATTTATGTTTTGCTTAAGAATCTATATGCATTGCTTTACTTCATAGGTTTAAAACTTACAGTCTTAGCGTATTAATAAATAAAAATGAAAAATAAAAATAAATATGAATAATCAATTGAATAAAATTTAACAAAACATTATCACACATTAATAATGAATATGATATGATAGATATCATTAATTTTACTTTATAGTTTATTTATTAATATTAATATAAAATAGTATATACAAGTATATATCCATTTTAACTCTAGAGTCAAGAAGAATCAATTTCTAGGTACAAACCTTTATTAAGTTTTGTATTATAAAACAGGTTTATACCTTGAAAGATTTGATTCCTCTCCACACTTGAAAAATCCCCTATTAAAATTCATTTGGACATTCTATCGAAACAAAATCAAAATTCCAAAATTTCAAATTTACATTTAAAAACATTAAAAACAATATTGAATAAAATTTAAATAATTGTTTATACTATTCTTTAAGTAAAAAGTGTTATAGCATTATATAAATTATTATAAATCTTGGTAAACTGTTATAATATTATATAGATTACTAAATCTCATGTTGCGGTCGGCCAGACTTGTGATACATAAGCATGACTATAAATGTGAACCCGTGAGTCCACCAATCCGCGAGTCCGTTAACCTGCGCACTGTGTGACATCTATTTTATTCTACTATATTTTTATACGTGCATTTCATTTCCTTTCGTGCAATAGCTTAATATATATAGTTTTATGTGTATTTATCATCTTATAAAGGTAGCGGTGGAATTTATAAAAAACATGCCATGTTAAAATAATAGTTTGATTATCTTCAAAAGATGATAACGCTATGCAAACAAGACCATAATTAAACCAGAAAAGAATGTTCCCGATAATATCATCTAATCTATTTTTTTTTATGATTATTTTCAAAATATGGAAAATAAATGCATACAAGACAAATGGTTATCCTTAAAAAAGTTCTAAAAATGACATTTACTTCATTTGTTTGAGAAGAAGTGGAGACACAAATTTAGTTTTAAAAAATTAGTTATTTCATTTGTTTAACAAGTGGAGACAAAAATTTAATTTCAAAAAATATTCACTAATGCAATTTATTCGATTTGTACACAAGCATGATAATTGATATATCCAAATTTCTATGGATTTATAAGAATTTTTATAATTAATTTTACTTAAGAAAACCAACTTCATTGTACAAGCATATCCAAGTTTTTATGGAATAAGAATTTTAATAAGTAATTTTACTTAAGAAAACCAACTCCATTGTACAAACACCTTATAGATTCATTCAATGATGTCCTCCAACTCCATTATACAAACACCTTATAGATTCATTCAATGATGTCCTCTCCAAGACATTGACAATGAAGATTATTGACCTTAACTAATTTGCAGAACGCCATGTCACAAGAGATGATGATAGAACCTAATTAATCATGATCAATTTAAAGCATTCCAAATTATTTTTTAAATAGTAAACTTGAGTTACTTTAAGTTATAATATAATTCATTTCCACCATAAATGGTTTTATTAAGCATATATTGACATCAAGCATGCCAAACCTAACACACACAAATTTCCTATATAATACATAGCAAAACCAATCGATTCATATATTACAATGTTATTACCCCATGGATAAGCCTAGAAAGATTGAAATTCACTAACACAAGGTGAGCCTAAATGAAAGAACACTTTTTTGAGAAACCTTGGGCACAAAATGACAAAAAAAACATTTTTGCACCCCAAACCAACTTGAGGGAGACTATGTAGGAGAAATAGTGAGATGGATGTTCTTAATGAGTGTTTATGGTTAAATTTATGAGATACATTATTTGAAACTAGGCCTATGGGTTATGGGCCCACTGTACTTTTCCTATGCCACTTTGATGTTCTTTTAATTTTGTAATATAATTTCAAAGAAACACAAAAAGATAATTGTGATCCAACAAAGGAGGAAATTAAATTTGAAACAAACATATGATTAATGTATCAAACAATGCAATCAAACAATACATTAACTCACTCTAAATAAGTTAGTGCACCAACCATTGATCTCAAAATTGGCCTACAATTTACTGATCTGGCTAGTAGGTTATAAGAATTCAAGTCTCCAAAATACACTCATGGTAAGATTCTACAATCTTCCATCTTCTTGGTTCAACTCTCTTCACATTGATTTCTACAACTTGTATCCAAGATGGTATC
The DNA here is from genome assembly GCA_009831015.1 of Picea engelmannii. NCBI lineage: Eukaryota > Viridiplantae > Streptophyta > Pinopsida > Pinales > Pinaceae > Picea > Picea engelmannii. The sequence goes on from ML828848.1 coordinate 16,399, forward strand.
ACCAAATAATTGTACCAACAATTAAGCTGGGGATAATCTTGTTCTATAACTATAAGCTGAGGATAATCTTTCTAGGTAAATTAATTTTTAATTTGCTTTTAATTAACTGAACAAATTAACTTTTAATTTTTCAGGTAAATTAAGTTTTAGGTAGGAACTACGCTGCCATGCAACACTTGTTTCTAACTGGACCTGGAACATTTTCCATGTATATCAGGTAAGCCCTTTATTCTTCTTAGTTCAAACCATCACTATGCTTTCATGTATGTCATGTTTAATACTCGAGGTTATGGGATTTCTTGGAGTTGAAAACTTCTATATTTTTGTTTTGTTTGAGTAGCTTAAAATAGTGCAAGGCTTTGTTATAGAAATTGTTCCCTACATTATGAACTAATAGGAGTTCCTCTCCTTTGAAAATTCTAATGATTTATGCATATATCTACCTTGAAATATTTCTAGTTCAAATGTGAGTTGTAGTTTAAATTTTAATTTGTTAGTGAACCATGGTTAACATTTCCTAGCATTGTGATTATAATTTCTTTCGATGGAAGCCATTTCTCAAATCAGGGTGCTACCTTGTTTTCAAATGTGTAATGCCTATTACAAACCTAATCAATGTCATGGTTTCCTATGTCTGACCTACTAAGCCTAAAGGGTATTGATGTTGTTCTAATTTCAATAAGGGTTTTTTAAGTAAATTTTTATCTGTCTCTGTAATGTGTTGTGTTGTTTAAAATGGGTGAGTTACATGGCTTTCTATATGACTACAAAGAAAAAATGTTTGGAAATCCAAAGAAGGC
>ML828848.1:17393-58826 GCA_009831015.1 Picea engelmannii
TTATGGAAACTATATAAAATCCTTATAAATTTGAATATTTTTACAAAAATATTGCCAAACATTTTAATGTTTGCATATTAAGGACGAGTAAGATTCGCGAAGGTTTCTACACTTTAAAATAAAATTCCATCCTTGAAATTATCCTTAATTAACAAGGTTAACCATTGACATTGAAAATATTGAATGTTATGTCTTGACTTTCATGGAAATGTTATGGACCACATCTATAGAAAGAATATGAATTGTGCCATCATTCTCTTTTGTGCATTTTGAAAAAATAAAAAAAACAGTGTGTATGTCTCACTCCAAAAAAAAGGAAAATGCTTGTCTATATTCTTTGTTACTTGTAGAAAGAAAACTTGCAACTTCAATACCCTCCCCAATTAAAAATAAAAATAAAATGTCATTCTCTTTTACAATAGGGAGGGGCCAAGGGTGTATCTTATTTTATGTTTTGTACATACTTTTGTAAATGAAATGTTTGATTCATAATTATTGTAAAAGTGATGTCACTTTTTGCCAAGAATAACATCCAATATGAAATTAATAATACGTGATATTTAGGTACAAAAATACTATGTATGTATATATGTTGAAAACAAAAACACCTAAAATATTTATATCTTCATAACAAAATGTGTTATCATATATTAGAGTGCAAATTTGTGTAAAACATGTTGGCATCATATATATAATGGACTTAATTAAGAAGATAAAAATAAATTAAAAAATATTTTTAAATCTATTCAATGATCACAATTTCACCTCATTTTCTTTTCAATTGCACAACCCCCTCAATATATTGTACTGAAAATATACAATGACTTCATTTTCAAGAATTAAAAAATATGCAATACATTACACCATTAAAAAAAAATGTAGCTTCTATCCTTTAGTACGCTTCCCCATTTGAAGAGTACGCTCTTGCATTAAGTTTTATTGAGCATTGCAACTCAACATTATAAATTTTAAATTGAAGGAAAAAAGGGTTGAAATTTATGTGTTAAGAGTTACCAACTCCATTTACCAAGTCCATATTTGTAAAGCACAAAACAAAAAGTGCTAAAATGCAAAGTGAGTGGATGGTGTTGAAAGTGGAAAGATTGTGCACCAAGCTATATCACAATTATTGAAATATTGTGATAGTATATGTGATGATGGATGTACTTGTTCAAATATCCAATGGTGTATATATTGCCAAGTATGCACCATAGTCATTTACCTTCACATGTTGATTGGTAAGAAAATAAAAAGTAAACATTAATGTTTGATAATATCACTATGAAACCTGCAAATAGATAATGACCCAATAGATTCACATGGTAGCAAAAAAAAAATCACCTTTAGAATTCTTGCTTAGAACTTTGTAATGACAGATTGGGTGGGGTGGAACCATGTACATTAAATGACATGTTATTTAACCTATCACTTATTATATATGGTTCCAACTTACCCACCCTCTCACTTCAAAGTTTCATGAGTGAGAGATGAATATTTTTTCACTTGCATCAGGACAAAAGTTTTGATTAACTTGAAATATCATATCACATTATCTAGAAGATAATTAAATAAATATCATAGCTAAAATCTAAAAACGCAATAGTTGATATTTTTTCACTTGCATCACGACAAAAAGTTTTGATTAACTTGAAATATCATATCACATCATCTAGAAGATATTTAAATAAATATCATAGCTAAAATCTAAACACGCAATAGTTGACTTTTGATTAATTTAGAATATCACATCACATCATCCAAAAAAAAATCTTAATTTTTTTTCCAATTTAAAATATCCTAACTAAATTCTAAACCCATATAATTGTTTCAATCTAAAAGTAAATAATTTCCACTCACATTACAAACAAAGTCTTCATTAAATTGAAATATCATATCACATCATCTAACATTTAATAAATATAAAATCTCATAACTTAAATCTTAAAAAATAATAATTAAGTGTTAATTAATTTAAAATATTATATCAAATCATTTAAAAAAATTCTTAAATATTTAATCAATTTAGAATATCAAAACTAAAATCTAAAATCCCATAGTTCCAATCTAAAGATAGATAGTTTTCCCTAACATTGTAACCAAATTCTTGGTTAATTCGTATTAACTTATCACATCATCCAAAGAGACTCAAAGTTTGGTGAAGCATGCAGGTGAAGTCATAAGTATGAAGCATGCAGGTGAAGTCAGAAGTACTATGTGTATGAATATCTTGACTTGGTGTCTACACATACCTTGTTGATTTGGTGATCAAGTGAGGGGATTGGTGTCTCCAACAGGTTAGTGCTTGCAAATATTGTAACAATAGGTTGGTGCCTATAGGTGTTGTTGAGTTGGTGCTCAGTTGAGGAGATTGGTGTCTCGAGTAGGTTGGTGCCTACATCTTGTTGATTTGGTATTCAATTAAGTAGATTGGTGTCTTCATTAGGTTGATGCCTACAATATTTCTAATAGTAGGTTGGTGCCTACATACATTTATAAATAAAATTTTATGGTTTTCTCCTTATTGGGTTTCCATGTTAAACTCTGTGCATTCTAATTTGAGTTTATATGTGATTATTGTTTCTCAGCTAATGAATGATTAAATAAAGTAAAAAGTATCTTATACTGATTCACCCTCTAGTATACGCATAAGTTCAACAACCCTATCCCTACATTAAATACTTTTGTTGTGGTTTATGTAGGAATGAAAATTCTTTCCAATTCCACCATGTGTGATGCCAAATTTTTTATGGTTTTGATGCCAATGGAAGTGGTTTTGATAATTGGGTTCAAGTAGATTTTATCAATAGGGTCATTATATATGTGATGATTCTTGTTGCTTCCACCACATACAACCAATGACAATTGATGAAGAAAAAGAATACAAAAATGAAGACGAGTCGGATATATTGCAAACTGTCGTGACTATTGAAGAGAAGCTAAAGTAGGATTTGGAGTAAAGGTTTTAGAATTGTGGGTTTAATGAAAAAGAGGTCTTTAAACTAGTTTTGCAAGGTTGAAACCCTTGGAGGAGGATGCCAATGTACTCCTAATCATGTTGAATGTCTAGGATTATGATCCTTTTGATTTGGATGATGAGGACTTTGATATGGGCTTGCTTACTCTAAGGAGTTTAGATGATGACAATGATTAAGGTTTTCTTGACACTTTACAATTTCTTCTTAGTGGGGTTTTGTAATCTTTTATGAAACAAAACCTTGAGGACACAAGCCTTTTATAACATTTATATTATTTCAATGTTTATATCAAGTTTTAGGGACGAAGGAAGAATGGAGTTTTTTAATGTTTTTTTGGTGTATAATAAAATGGGTTTATAATGATGGAAAATGATAAGTTTGGTTTTGATATAACATGTGTTTATCCATTTATAAACAATGTAAATAGAAACAACATTATAAGTACTTATCTAACTCAAGCAAATTTATCGATTTATATGACAAACAAATGTAAAACACATAATTAAGTTTGTGATTATAGAGCAAGTCACTCATATTGTGGTTGTTTTAAAAACAAACCAATTAATGAATGCATAGTGTTATTCTAACAACTTATTTATTTAAATATATTTAACTGAAACTACACATGCATGTATATATTCGAAATCCAAATTTACCTACTTGTTATTTTCTCTTTACCTATCACTTATAACTCCACTTCAGTGTTTGCCACTCTAAAATAAGACCATGATAATGCAAATTAAATTCATAGTTTTATCCACTTTGAAATAAGACCATGATAATGTAAAATTAATTTCATAGTTTCATAAATATGAAAAAAACATAATATCCAACTTGTATAAGTACATTGATAACTCTTTGAGAATAAAAAAAAAATTACAATACTCCAAACTATTATAATATTAAATTTAATTTAGAAAGAATATAAGTACAAACGAATGGATTGAGAGACTAAAGATTACGAAATGTTGTGAATTGCAACAAGACGATCTGCAGAGCAGCAAGTCCTTGCCCATAGGGCATGGCTGCCATTGCTTGAATTGATTGCTTAAGTGCTTAAAATATCTTTGATCTCTGCATAAAATAAAGGAAGCATACCTTGTATGGCGTAAGAAAGGAGATAATTGCTTATGCGTAAGGTATAATTGCTTATACCTTGTATGGTGTAAGAAGGATAAATACTACCATTCCATTGTGGCTTTCATTGGATGGAGTGCAAAGGAATGTAGAGTTGAATCGTCACTCTCATACCCTCTTTGAAGTCTCAAACATAGTTAGGGATTGTTTTTCCCTCGTTTTTCGAGTAATTCATTGACTTTAATTTACAACTCAACCTCAACCCGATCCACTTAACTACCGACTTTGACACCATGTTCAACGTTAGGCCCTTGCAGAGCGCCACATCTCAATGTTTGAACATAGACAATGTCATGGGATCAAACAACCCGAATCAACTAACGCCCTCATCATATTCTAAGAATGTACATCTTCCACTCCAATTCCAACTTTAACCACTTCGTCATCACTATCAGCACAAATTAATTAAAATTAAAAGTTGTAATATTGTAACATTCTCAATACAATGAAATTATTATAGAAATACATCATTTGCTTAGTACGAGACGGATAGTGATAATGGGGGGCATATGATTCCACAAGAGAGGAGGCTTAGTGGGGGTTTTGAGGGTTTTCATATACCTTGATCCTTAAGCCATATTCATTAACAAATTTGTCATTTAGTCATTTATCTCTTTGACTTATTAAGCACTCAATCATTGAATTAATGTAGGAGATTGAGTGAGGAAGTCAACTCACTTAGTTATGATACTATGGGTTGAGTGTAATCATCCTTGGGGGAAAAGTAAGAGTCAAGCAAGTATGGAAGAAGAGGAAATTTGAGTAGGAAGAAGGGTAGTTTTTATAGTTAACAAGAAGGGAGGAAAACTAGAGAAAAGTGTTGTAAAAGAGTGACCAACCATATTGTGTATGGAAGACAAGTCATTGAAGCTAGTAATTTTGTTGAGAATGAGGTTGTTATTCCTGTGAGTGATTTTATGTTGAGAAAATTACCCAAGAGCAAGTGAGCTTGTTGTGTGACCACCCTTGTTGCAGCTAGATTTCTTGGAGCCCCTAGTAGAGAGATTCCTAGCTAGTCTGTGCTAGAGACCTGGAGGGGATGGAGATTGTCTAAAGGAATGCAATGCATAGAAGGAAATCTTATCCCTTTGGTTGAGCACACTGATGGGGAAGAGAGATGCGTGGTTGGAATTGTTGTAGGAGTTGTACACTGTGTTTTTAGTGGGTATTTGAGTTGTTACAGTGGATTGTATACATTCTTAGGAGTTTGTCTATCCTTGTCGACTCGTATCCGAAACTCGGGGGTGACTTGTTGTAGAGAGAATTGGTGCAACAGAGTCTATGGTTGGGTGGAATATCCTTTGTTTGCAATTTGTTGTGTAAATCATTTTTAAAAGATAAGTGTTTTAATCACTTGGTCATTTACAGTTTTAATCCCTTGATTGAATGTTGCATTTACACTATATTTTGTATCTATGAATGTTGTTGTGTGTGCATGTTTAATTTCTTTTTGTGCATGTTGAAATCGGTTGCATTCATGAGTTTAATTATTAATGACAATGACATGATCTTGTATGTCATGTTGCACATATATTTCTTCTTTTGAATTGATATGTCAGTTGATTTAGAAGTAGCATTTGCCAACAAAGGAGTTGGGCATGCTATAGAGTGGTATTAGAGTTGAATATGGTAGTAATGTGACTCGGTCATGGAGGTTGGGTATGTCATAGTTTCGTATCAAATAAAAACTTGTGTGGTAGCGTTCCTCAGTGAGGGAATTAGGGACATCATAGGTAGGTATCATATCTTTTGGTTCAAAACCAAATTCATATAGGCCAAATACTAGCGCAGATTTTAAAAATTCATTGTTGTAGAGCATTAATCTGTGTCGAATTGGGGAAAAGGGTTGAAATTCATAGTGAAATTCCCAAAATTTGGGTGAAATATGCATGTAATTTGGCAAAGGGATGTTGAATTGATAGTTGTAGGGTCAAGTTCATCCATGGGAAGCTAATTCGAGAGCTCCTATGGTGACTGGAAAATAAAAGAAAATTTTGGAAAATTATTAATTTTTGATCATTTTTGGAATTGTTGAAAAATAGGGAATTTTTTTGTACTTGGTGATGTGGAGGCCACATGTCAGGCTACATGGCGATGGTGGCATGTTCTAATATGGTGGTAGGTCCATGGCGGTGAGATTGGGGGTATTTAGTGAAGGGTGTTGGAAAATGGACCAAGTCCCAAAAATTGCAGAGTGCGAAATGTGAGATGTTGGATAAAAGATGATATGCAGGTGCAGGAGAGTGTACATGTGCACTATTCCTCTACATGGACATAAAAAGGGTGTTGGAAAATAGACCAAGTCCCAAAACTTGCAAAGTGCAGAATGTAGGATGCGAGACACAAGATGACATGCAGGTGTGCTATTCCTCCACATGGACATAAAAAATATGGTGTCTAGAAAATATGCTAAGTCCCAAAACTAGTGGATTGCATAATTCAGGATGTGGAGTGTGAAACATTAGTGAGAACAAGGAAAGTTTCTTCCCCTTCCACATAGATAGGGAATTTTTCAAGAAGGGTTCAAGACAGAAAGAAGAGAAAGGAAGAGAAGAAGAGAAAAGGAAAAGGAAAAGAGAAGAGAAAACAAAGGAAAAACAAAAAAAAAATTATGAAGCCAAAAACTTGTTTTTTCCATAATAGGAGCAATAAAACTTGGAATCAAATGAATTTAAAGAGTATTTCCATAGTTACGAAGGTTACGAAAGTTTCGATGAGGGCTATGGTCCAATTATGCTTCAATTCTCTAGAAAATGCCAATTAGTGGTTTTCAAAGATTTGGGTGGTGCTTAGTGATAGATTGGGATTTTGGAAAAATTCAAAAGGGTTTGGTGTGGAGATGTGGAAACAGGGAAAAAACCATTATTCTCACACTTTTTCGGGATTTTTGAAATCTTCGAAGAAGGAAAACGGACCCCAAATCACAAATTTGGAAAAATTTATTTAGTCAACATTTTGCCTCCTCAACAATTCGAACAACTTGTCTTGAGGAAGTTGTTACACGTCAATATTACTCAATTAGATAAGTGTCGCATGTTCCTCTCAACTGTCGTAAGTGTCGCATGTTCCTTACAACTATCGCAAGTGTCGCATGTTGTTCACAAGTGTCGCAAACATCAAACAAAACATACTACCATGATGACAACACTAAGGAGGCACTTAGAATACCTCAGACACTTGATTTGGAGGAGGGAGAATGATTAACTGAAGTCAAGGAACTCTTGTAACCTAAAAGGAGCTCTAAACCCAGGGTTTTGAAGGAGAGCGCTCCTCTACATCAGCCTTAGGAGCGCTGGCGCTCCCCTATAAGGGCTTAGGGAGCGCTATAACGACCAAATGCCCCTCTGAAGGAGCGCTATCTATCCTTGGAGTGCTGACACTCCCCTTGAGTCTCCTAGGGAGCGTTATAGCACCCTGATGCCCCTTTTGAGGGAGCACTATCTAATCTGGGTAGTAGTTGGCCCGTTGAGGAGAATAAGGGAAGGATCTTTCAAGTTTGGAAGGCAGTTGCATTCAAATTCTTGGTTCAATTAGAAGATCCCTGATCTAAGGAGGGAATTCGTCAACCTACCATAGAGATACCTCAAGAGGTTAAGCCTCTCTTGACCTATATAAGCAGGCTCTATGATGGTTAAAAGGGGGAAGAATTGCTAGCATGAAACCTATGATCTCATAGGAAACGCACAGTCAGCCAAAGGAGAGTGATCAGTGAAGCTGCTATCATCCAGGTCGTGGATCTTTTGAGTAAGGGTTAGACAAAGGGGACTTGACGAAGTTTTTGCATTCGCATCTACGATTGTAAGTACTATTGTCGTTATTCTCATTAATATGACACGCTTGGCCTGTTTCTTTCTAGTTTGTGTCTGATCTTACATGAATTTATCGTTGATAGATAGATCTATTTTCAAGCTAATATCAATAGAGTAGGAAGTGGTCGTACTTTGTTTGTCTATAGGACTCATCGAGGAGCGACAGATTGGAGCTCAACTCAGAGCGTGCAGGGACAAAGGTCGATAAAAAGGTACTTCTATTCTCCTTCCTCCTCATGCATTAGTTTGTATAGATTTGAAAGGAAGTCAGTGTCCACGTTAAGCACTTTATGTCTTAGAGTTTAGGGTCTAGCTCTTTGAGGCAATCTACCTGTCTGCAGGGAGATTTTCCTACAACAGAAATTGGCGACTCAACTGGGGAGTCCTCAAATTGAAACTTTTTGTTTTTATTTCTCCTCATAGACCTCGTCTTACCCCTTGATCGTTCTTAGACCTGGTTTACCCCTTTTTGATTGGTTTCATGAGTTGATTGACTCCCTACCTCATCACACTCAACTTGATTGATGAGACTGGACTGCAATTTTTGGATTTTTTAACATTTTAGGAGTTTATTGAACCTGGCACCCCTGTACCTATGTTAACAGAGCGCCAGTGCTCCCTGAGTGCCTTACACAGAGCACTATAATGCTCCCTACCCTTGACAACAGAGTGCTAGCTCTCTTTTGGCCAATAAACTTTCTAGAATTTCTCTTTTCAGGGTTTTATCTCTGTATTTCACTTGCTGAGTCTTCCTGTGAGTCAATGCTTCTTCCTTTGCAATTTTGACATCTTTCTTTTTGAAGAACCAACATCTTGCTGTTAAGATTTTGTGGCTTTCTTCATTGTTATTTGAGTTTTTCTACTGTTTGGAGTTTTGAAACCCATGCATTGTCTTTCTCTCCTTTTCGACTGAGCGAGAAACTCTGGTGAAGGACATCAGAAGTGTACGAATCTTTTCATTTCATCTTAGCTAAATTCATTGTTCTTTGACATTTCTTTTGGTGTGAAGTTCTTGATTTCTCTTTGATTGTTTCTTTTCTTTCGCTTCTTGTTTTGATCACAACGAGAGGGTGTATTGTTTGTACGAAACCTGCTTGTGTTGGTCTGATTTTCATTGATCCGAAAAAATAATTAGCAAGACGAGCATTGTTTTGAATGAATCATTATTCACATACAAACAATAAAGAGACGTCTTCATGATTGATTTTGCATATTCGAAGGTATTTCGAAAGTTTTAGCACCACATCAGGATTTGATTGAAGAAAATTTGTTTGAGGACCTTCCTTGTCAGTGCTTGTTAGTGAAAAGAACTCTCTCTCTCTCCCTTAGATAGATGTTCATCGAAAAGAAATGACTGCTTATCATCTTTGATGCATTTTTTGGGACTGAGTCATAATTCCACCCGTTTCACTTCCATGCACCCCTTTTGAGTAAAGAACAGCTATAAAATGAATGCTAATTAAAAATCATTTAGAACACTTTCTTTTCTAGGATCCTCCACCAATAGTAGACTAGGCTTAGTACTTTGGATTAGGCTATGAACATAACTCTCCAAAGTTTCCAAAACAAACATTAGCATCTTGAGTTAGGGAGAGTCAAATCCAATTGTCGTACAAGTCTGCCTGGGATCCCCCTCTCACACAGGGGTTACGCACGAGGTCGCATTCGAACAAGCTACAGAGATTATCCCTCCATGGTTTGACTAATTGTAGTTGTCAGATCGTATTATGGGGATCGCTTAAAGGTAAATCCACAATTACTATGTGGAAGCCTTTTTAGTTGATTTCAGGCTCGATACCCTGCCCGTACGTTCGGATCGGACTGTCGACTGTACCTGCCCAGGGGCTGACTGCGAATTGGTAACCTTAGTGGCCATAATATTTAGGGTCTTACACAAGGTGACAGTGAAGGGAAGTCTCACTGTACCTGGAGCAGACTTTGGTCAAACTCACTTGGGCTCCTTGGAGGGTAAATCCACAATTACTGCGTGGAAGCTTGCACCAAGGCGTAAGTCCATTAAGCAGGTCACCATTGTAACTATTCCACCATATCCTCGCCCCTTCTTGAATTGATCACGCGACGTTGGATTTCATCACCAACTAGTATAGTCATCAAGAGAAGGCCCTGTTTGCTTGGTTGTGATTCTTAGATTCTATTAGCATATGCTGTTTCTTTTCAGTAGTTGGCCATAGATATTTTCCGCCGACTTGTTTTCGCCAACATCGACCCTCCACGCTGTTTGCGGAGGCTATAGGGACTTCCTCCAAAAAATATGGAAGGGAACACCCCTTTACCCCCTCATTCTACGGAGGAATCTCAACAGAGCGAGGTTCAAGACACTACAACTTCCCAAGAAGAAGTTCCCACTCCTTTAGAGAATTTTTGAATTGTTTCAGAGTCTCCGGAATCTTTCCGCATTCCAGAGGGATACAAATAATGTGTTCTCCAACTCAATTCAGTTGGTGAATTTGTCGTCGTCAATCCTTCTGACATTCCAACTGGGTCTCGTTTAAACTCTTTATTCGATGACCCCTTTTGGACAGTAGACATTGTTCGAAGTCCACCACACATGGTACAAGACCTTTATGGAGTGGGAATAGTTGCCGACGCACCTATCTCCTACACCGTACCTTTAAACCATTTTATCGGTACTACCGTTTTCACGACCACACCGTCCGTTGGTATGAACACATCGTTCGTTGGTTTGAACACATTTTTCGTTGGCCCAAGGTCTACTTTTCCTCTCTAGACGGTCCATTCTACAATGGTCCCTCACATTCTGACTATTCCCGTCGGTAATGCGGTGGTTAGCCAAGCTGCTATTGGCACACCAGTAACACCAAGACCTACATCATCACTCCCTTTTGGGTGCAGAGCACTGAATATTTCCACTGCCACTACTACCCAAGTTATACCGGGAAGTTCCATACCTATCCAACAACCCGGAGGGACCGGTCTTGGTGGTCTTAACCCATTCAGCGGTACCAGTCAGTCATTTGCATCTGGTTCTCAAATTCTGGGAACTCTACCTGAAGCTGGGGGGAATCCTCCCACCGGAGGACAACTTCCATTTGGGGGGCACCCTCATGCTGGGGGGCATCCTCAATCTGGAGCCGACCATCAACCGTATGGACAAAATGTGTCTGCCACACCTAATCCGTAGAATATCCCTTTTCCAAGAAACCCACAGTTCTCGGTAAAACACAATTCTCAAGCTCCACAACAACCCCCTTATGGACAAATGCCAAATTCAACTTATAATCCTCAAAACCCATCCGTTTATCCTCTGCTCATGCATGTTTCTCAAAACACCTCAAATCCTGTGTACCCTGGTCAACACCAACCTCATACAAGAGGGCCCACTAGTTATAATTATCCGTATAACCCAGTGTATGGCCCCACTGGAGTCCCCATGCCACACCAGTATTACCCATAGGTTAATCGACAACAACCTTTTCTAGAAACCTGGACCTTCCAGACTTGTCTCGGTTAATGAACGATCCTATTTATCATTCTCTGGTTTGGCCAGCTATTCCAGCTAAACTTCCTTCTGATATCCCAAAATTCGATGGAAAGTCCGGAGAAGACCCAAACAACCATGTGATGACTTTCCATTTGTGGTGTTCATCCAACTCCCTCATGGACGATTCTATACATTTGCGTCTTTTTCAATGAACGCTTACGGGTTCTGCAGCAAAATGGTATATTGAATTACCACGTGCCTCTTTTCACGATTTCAACTCCCTCGCCATGTCCTTCCTCACACACTTCCAACTACCCATTCGATACGAAACAGGTACTGAACTATTGACCTCCCTTCGTTAGACAACTTCTGTACACATCTCCGATCATATTCATGAATGGAGACGACAACGAAGGCTAATCAAAGTGGTCATTCCTGACCAATTATTAGCGGAATGGTTCACTAAATCATTGTTACCCCAGATCACTCGTGATGTTGCCATGGGTGGTGTAGTCACCGAGGAAGAATCTATTGCCTGAGCTCAGTACTTAGACTTGGTTTATTCGCAGTATGGTACTTTGTATGAGTTGATACCAAATGCTACCCGTGCCACTAATGACCCATCCAAACCATCGTCTGCCTCGCATGCGGATAGAGTTATTGGCTCCGTCAAAACCCAATCTACTTCCCAGTCGATTGGAACAACTCAGTGACTCGCTTCGACGGCTGCTCCCAGTCTGACTGCACCCTCTTCTACCCCCCCTCAAACTCAGGTCTCTGAGGTGAATGTGGTCCAATCGACCCCTTCACAACAACTTGGGGGCAAGAAGAAAGCGAGAAATAAACAAAAGAAAAACAATAATAACGAACAACCAAAAAATCAACCGCAAACCCCTGCTGTCGAAAAACAACCACAAAGGAAACCGAAGTTCCCATGTCTCATTTGTGGTGACGATCACTACAATCAAGACTGTCCACATCGCGATGAAGTGGCCAAACTTTTCAAGGGAAATTCACAACCCGCTGTGCTTACTCAGCCTTTTCCACAGCAACAATCTTTGGTTGCTCAAACCCCCACTGCAGGGGGCAGTTCCAACCAATCTCATGATGAGGCCTCGACAAGCGCCCACATTTACATGTTCAACGGGATTAATCTGACCACTCGCACTGCGACATATGACACGCCAGTTAAACCTGATAAGTCGAAGACTACTAATGGTTCTGTACCAGAACCATTACCATATTCCGTTAGTCCTCCATCTACTAGCCCTCCATTTGGGCCACTTCAAATTGAGAAACCTTCGGTTGACTCCATTTTATGCCCTCCTAAGAGCACCATCCAGAAATCTACCTTCAATCCTAATTCACGGGCTGCCAAAAACTACAACATTGTAGAAGATTTGGCTCAAGCACCGTGTGCTATGTCTGCCTTGGAAGTTCTACAACATTGTCCCAGCCAACGTAGAACGCTCTTAGCTTCTATCGACGCTTTTGATCCTGAGTCATCAAATAACCTCACGTTTAATCTGGATGATCATCAACCACGACTCTCCCACCAGTTAGCTTTTCAAATTGATGTTGTTGTTCACAATCAACAAATCCGTCGAACTATCTTGGATGAGGGAGCCTTTACTTGTGTCATGTATTTAGCTTGTTGGAAAGTCTTAAAATCACCTGCCCTTAACAAATCCCCCACGATGTTACGCGCTTTCAATGGACGAGGTTTTCATCCTCACGGATTGTTACAATCCCTAGCTGTTCAGTTGGGCGACAAAACTGTTACCGTGGATGTCGAGGTGGTCGATGCCCCCCTCGATTACAACCTACTACTTGGAATAAGTTGGTTCTATGCTATGACTTTCGTCACCTCGTCAGTGTTTCGATGTGTACAATTCCCCCATCAAGGAAAAATTGTCACTATCGATCAACTCGATTTCTGCACACCTGATGCTCGCGTCCCTGTCACCAACAACATTCCTTTTCTGGGAGACCACCCAGTTACGTATGAAAGCGTTGGTGTTGGCTTGTTGAAAGATTCTAGCCTTATGGGTACTTTCCCTACACCACTTCCACCTACCGCGCATCATATTGCCTCCGTCCATATGATCTCAACTATGCCTTATCAATCCTTGGAATCATCTGATCCTTGGATTGTACCTAGTCCTCTGGAATTCGATGTGCTCAGTGACACTATGCCACTTAGCCCAACCGAGGCTGCATACGTAGCTATTTAATCTGCCTCTCCCTCTCTGGACAACCCACATTTATTGGCACCTAATTCCTACTCAGTGCCCTCATGGTTGGATTCCCTATCATCTGTCATCGATTACATTTCCAAAATTTTCCCTTTTGACGAATCTATTATGGAAATTCTTAGTATCGACGATCTACCTTGGGATGATAACCATCATCGATCCTCTTTTCTTCCTCCTTTGGAAGAAATCCACCAAGACATACACTCTGTCTTCCCTCTCGATGTTACCAATGCTCCGCAATCTCCGATCCTCACGCAAGATAGTCTCTCTGAAGGGAATATGGGTAACATCTCTACCACGATCGTTATTGATATTTCGATCAAAGAAGGTGTCATGGAAAACATTAACCTTGGTGCTAATTGCACACCCAAAGAAGTGGTCTCTTACACTTCTTTGTTTAAAGAATTCCGCGATGTCTTCACTTGGAGCTACAAGGAAATGATAGGGATCGACCCTTCGATCATCGTGCACGAAATCAAGACTTACCCTGGCGCGAAACCTGTTCGACAAAAACTCCGCCCAGTTCATCCCAAGAAAATCATAGCTATAAAGGAAGAAGTTGAGAAACTTCTAAAATCTGGCTTTATCTATCCCGTCCCTTTGACAGAATGGGTCTCCAACCTTGTTCCAATTGCCCCAAAACAAGGGACCATCCGTGTTTGTGTTGACTATTGAGATCTCAACAAATTTTGTCCAAACGACAACTACCCTGTGCCCTTTATCGACCAAATCATCGATAATTGCGCAGGAAGCGTCATCTTTTCTTTCATGGATGGCTTCTCCGGGTATAACCAGATTGAAATCTTACCTGCTGATCAACACAAGAAAACCTTTATCTGCCCATGGGGAAATTTCGCCTATCGAAAGCTATCTTTTGGTCTCAAAAATGCTGGTGCAACTTTCCAGCAAGCCATGTCGTACGCTTTCCACAATATCAAGCATATCACAGAGCCTTACCTCGACGACTTACCTGCCCACTCATCCAATTGATCTGATCATGTTGATCACTTACGGGCTATTTTTCTTCGATGTCGGTTCTACTGTATTCGCTTGAACCCACATATGTGCATTTTTGCTGTCGAATCCGTTCAACTCCTCAGTTTCATTGTCTCTAAAGACGGGATCAGGGTGGATCCCTTAAATATTAAGGCCATTCTAGCCTTACCTCCGCCTACCAATTTAACCCAACTCCAAAGTTTGCAAGGCAAAGAAAAGTTCCTTCGCCATTTCATTTGCAACTACGCTGAGATAACTAAAGGATTCATGTGGTTACTGCAGAAAAACACCCCTTTCATCTGGGATGACACCACCCAACAGTCATTTGATGCTCTCAAGCACGCCTTGACCCACGCACCTTTGTTGCACCCTCCAGAGTATACAAAGGACTACATCCTTTACTTGGCCACCTCCACTTCCACTATTGCAATGGTTTTAGTTCAGGAGGACCCCAACGGTGAAGAACATGTGATTTATTACCTGAGAAAGAGTCTATCTAGACCCGAACTCTAGTATTCACATGTAGAGAAACTGGCTCTGGCATCCATTATCATTGTCCAGAGATTCCGCCATTACATCTTATTACGCACCACCACGGTGATTGTGGAATCCAACCCCATGTACCACATCTTGACACCTCAAGTACTTGGGGGCAAGTATTCTAAATGGATCATTATTCTTCAGGAATTCGATCTTGAATTTATGAAGTCCAAACCCAAAAAATCCCTGGTGTTCGCAGAGCTTATCTATGCTCTCCCTCATGCCGATGAAGACATTGAACCTAGAGATTCTCTCTCCGATGAATCTCTTTTCCTCATCAGCATCTCTGATCCTTGGTATGAAGATATCCTCCTTTACCTCCAAACCCAACGCTTTCAGCCTAACATTTCTCGTGAAGAGCGTCGACGTATTCGTCACCACTCTCGTCGTTATCTTATCGTCGGTGACACCTTGTATCGCCATGGTATTGACACTATTCTTCGACGATGTATGATTCATGAGGAGGCTGAATGCATTCTGAACGATTGTCACCTTGGCACCTGTGGCAGTCACCTTTCTGGGATGGCCACAGCCCAAAAAATCCTACGTGCCGACTACTTTTGGCCCTCAATTTTCAAAGATTGGATCGAGGTCATAAAAAAATTCCCACCCTGCCAATTCTTTAACAAGAAGGCATGCACCCACCCTACTACGCTGCACCCCATTATCACCATCGACCCCTTCGCCAAGTGGGGTATCGATTTCATGTAATGTAATCCTACCTCAGCCAGGGGGCACGGTTCTATAATCGTCGCCGTTGACTACTTTACCAAATGGGCTGAGGCTATGCCTACCTTCCTGAACGATGGTCGTACCGCAACTCTGTTTCTTTTCAACCATATCATAACTCGTTTTGGTGTACCACATGCCATTGTCACTGATCACGGTGCACACTTCAAGAACCAGATGATGAGTGAACTGCATGTCAAATTGGGTTTTGACCATGAAAACTCATCCCCTTACTATCCTCAGGCCAACGGACAAGTTGAGGCCATCAACAAAGTATTGAAAACAATGATTCAATGCATGGTAGGGGAAAACAAGACATCATGGCATCTACAACTTTTCTCCGCTCTCTGGGCTTATCGCACTTCCGTGAAAACTGCAACTGGATTTACTCCTTTCCAGTTGGTGTATGGCCTCGAAGTCGTTCTACCAATCGAGTGTGAAATTCCATCACTAAAACTTAAAGTAGAACTCCTACCCCATACTTATGCCGAAGAAGAACATTTCTTATATCTATCCAAGATGGACGAAACACGTCGTGATGCCGCTCTCGCTAATGAGGCACATCAGAAATGAATTAAGAGTCAGTATGACAAATCCGTCCATCCTCGGACTTTCACAGAAGGAGACTTAGTCCTCGTCTATGACCAAGCTCATGACAAATTGGGGACAGGTAAGTTAGAACCTCTGTGGCATGGTCCTTACATCGTGAAACGTGTTCTACATAGAGGCGCCTACAAATTAGTAGATCATGATGGAATTTACCTAGGAGAGCCCCAGAATGGGCTTTACCTTAAAAAGTACTATGCCTAGATCACCTAGCATATGTACTTTGTACATTATTGTATTTTAGTTTGGTGTGTCTATTTCTTTCGCGTGCTCGAGTTTTTACCTTTTCCATTCATTCCTGTGCTTATGTTTTCATGTGCAGATGACGTCTTCCTTTCCTATCTTTTTCGGGTTTGCGGATGGTGCTAGTCGACATACCCGGAACATTGCTTCGGCAGCATGGGTCATTTACCAATTTGATGAGGTGGTGAGTTCAGGAGGTATTTGCTTAGGACCAACAACCAATAATATGGCAGAATATCACGCTGTCATCGGACTATTGACCCAAGCCTCCTCCCTAGGTATCTCTCGTATCATTGTTTACTTAGACTCCCAACTCGTGGTCTATCAACTTAACCGTATCTACATTATCCGTAATCCTATCCTGCTACGTCTCCACCTACAAGTTCGTCGTCTTGAATGAATGTTTGATTACATTGAATATAGACACATTCCAAGAGAACTCAACAGTGTTTCGGATTCGTTAGTTAATTACATCATGGATCGGTATCTCGCCCATATATAAGATTTAAGGAAAGCAAAATTGTACATCACATGTAAATTGAAACACATCACAGACATCATCATGTACAAATCATTTGGCACTGTAAAAACTCGAAACTGTATATATATATATATATATATATATATATATATATATATATATATATGGCGTGAATGAAATGTTCTGATTACATCGAAAAGTATGTAGAAGAGAAAAATGTTGGGTCTTTAAACCCCTACAACATCACTTGACAAGGCATACAAAAACACGATCACCAAAGAGACTCTAATCTCCCTGCACTACATTGTGCTATGAGTAACATATCACTACGCACACTATGCTTCTAAGTAGAGAAATGACATTCTCTAGCACTCCCACAGTGTGCCTCTGCAGATGTAAAGGCACGTCTCCCCTCCGTAGAGGAGGAATGCCCATCGTGAGGCCTTGGAGGTTTCTTTCAACCTCCCAGAGACCTATCATGGGTACTTCCGGATCTGCTACAACCGGAGCACCCCCACGACATCCTGGTATCAGTATATCGGCCGGGTGCACTGTTCCCTTGTCTACATGTTGAAAACAATACATCTTTTAAAAAAAATCTTCTATATACCCAAAAAAATATATATACATTAAAAACTTTAAAAACAAAAACTAGACAAGGTGTTTCTCAGTCTCTTACCTGATGCATCCCAATCTTCCCCCGCGAGTAAAATCAAATCCATACTCCCGTGGAAATCTACCTCAGCATACGGGAAGTCCTCTATCTAGAGATACTGCCATTTCAACCAAGCGAAGAAATCACCGGTGAAATGAAACTCTGACTCCGCTACTAGCCTCGGAGACAGACTAGTCCACCTCTCCATCCATGGTTCATCCAATGGTCGCACTGCCAGTGCGATATGAGGCTGCATCTAGGGAATGCACTCTAAGAAAAATGAGACCAGAAAAGAGCCGTAACTGAACTGCTTCTGTCCCATCCTGCACCATGAAACTCGTTCCTTCACATTCTAAAGGAACCCTGCACTGCAGTTGAATAGTGTTGGTTCCAAGCATTGTACACCATAAGCCACCTGCGATCTTAACGCCAGATGTGCACTAGTACTGCCTGTCACGCTTATGATGGCAAACAAAATGGATTGGAGGGGTAGCTCTCGGATATCCTTGATAGGGATTCTACCCCCTACCAGTCTTGCCCCTGGGACACAGTGACGTGCCAAATACATGCCCACTTGCTCAGGTAGCGCCCTCTGCCCGGAAAAAGATATGGGAACCCCTCTTTTCGAGAGGCCAGTCAAAAAATACACGTCTTCCAACTCGATGGTTAGAAGCTGTGTGCCGATCCGGAACCCTTGCTCTGTGACATCCCATAAGCCAATCATGTGCTCAAGCAACAAAATCTCCTTCTTCATTTTTTGCAACTTGAAGAATTTTACTAAGCCACAAGCTCTCAATGCAGATGCGTACGAGGACTCCGCAAGGCAGCTAAGTCATCCATCTCATGTTCTCGTTCTTTCCACTCGATCATGGTCACCGAAATCACCTACAAAACAAAAAATAAAGAATTTCATTATTTCAACGTTTTGGCAATTTCGACAATTTTTAAAAGCAATTTAAAAACATGGAATCTAATGCCCACACTATTTAAAGAGACTATGCCCTATTTTATAATCATCACACCCTCTCTTAGCCATTCAACAATCATCACATAACAATAAAATGTTTTTAAATGAAAACGATTTCCCTTATGGCTGCGTGGGCATATGTGAGGATTTCTCATGGGTTCTTTGACAAAAACAACCCATCCACTTAGGTATTAAGTTTTTGGTATGATGGCCATCACTTTCTAAAACGTTTTTGCACAAAGAATATCTAATTCCCATCACTTCTAAAAGAGGCCGATTTGATCTTTTGGGGGTGACTTAGGGCTTCATCTTTTAAATTAAATGCTACTATAAAAATGAATATTAAACCATGTGTTTGAAAGAAGCAGAGATGGACATCTACCTGGTCCAAACGGTGAGAGAAACGGTCAACTGTAGCTCCGGTATCAAGTGAAACAAGATCTACTTCCAAAATGAGAATCTCCACTGCTTCAAATCCTTGTGCAAAATGAAATGGTAAATGGAATTTTCATTGTATTACTATTTATAAATTTTCATTTTTTTTTATAAGGTATAGTCATTTATGGGTTTCTATAACAATATAATGGCTTCACTAAACCTCTGGATTGTATTTTTGACATCGCAGGTTTCCTAGTAGTTCTGATCAATTATTTACCTTGTCACATTCATGAGCATGGTCTTGGTTCATTCTCAAGGTCGAAAATATGAGAACGCACTGGGTAGACTTTTATCTCTTTTTCAGACCCGCATGGACACTCAAAAAAGGAACCCCCCTAGAGTCATATTTAAACTCTTTTCAGACTCTCTAAATATGAAAATATTGTCGAGTGACCTTGCTTCCTTTCACACTCGTTAAAAAGTTCGAAAGGGCATCTTTCGAGCGATAGTTTATCTCTTTTTCGGTCTCGTTAGACTATTGTACGAAAAAGGAAATGAGAGAGTTCTCTTTTAAGTGTTTTTTCAAACTCTATAATCCTGAAAAACCTTCGATTTTTCTGTCTTTGGACTCGCTAAAACACACATCGACAGGCCCATACGGGATCGAACCCTTACTTCTTCCAGTTCGTTAAACAAAGGAAGAGGAACTTACCAAAGGTGAGTTATATTGAGCATGTGTTATCCTCTTCGAGCTCATTAAATCAAAAAGAGGTACTCGTCTATCTGGATGGGGGAAATTTTGAAAGAAGCAAGCCAAGCAGTCTCTTGAGAACATTACCAAGCAATTCCTAGAGTCGCCCTTGAACACGACACTTTGTCATTTGCACGCATCATAATCCGTTGAACCTCTGTACTGAGCCAATCCTTTGAGTTTATTTCACTCCTTTGGATCACCCAACACAAGTCACATCATCCACTGCATCATCAAGTTTTGGTCCATGTCATGTTTTAATGTTGTGCCTCAGTGTTTAAGGTAAGTATCCGCCTCAAGAGTCAACCATCCCAAATATCTTGCCTCAAAACCTATGTCAATCCATGTTCTTTTGATCTACCAACTACATCTCTATGTCTATTTTGTGTCGTTGATGGGGGATACATCAAGGCCCTCCCTCGACGAGTCTATTCTTGTCGACTTCAACACATTATCTAGGAATCAGGCTTAGAAACCGGTTAGTACTTTGGGACCTGCATGCCTCAATGGCAGGCCTCCTCACATTCGACAGTGGGTTTACATCATTGACCTCTGATCGGATGATTCCATGGATGTTCTACTCCATATCATCTATTCACATTCGTTGGAATTTACTAGGGTACCTTGGGAATCATTGACATTAATGGTGATCTCCCTCGCACTTGTTAATGGTTCACACCATTGACTGGTAATCAAGTGGTTTCTGCTATGTTCGACATCAGGACATCTATTCACATGGTTAGATTCGTACCATATTGGGATTGGTAAGAAGACCCTGGGTTGAGTGATCACTTTGATATATTCTTTGCCTAGGCTGTGAAGGAATTTCTATTGGACAAATGATACATATGCTGTTACATAGATCCACTTTGTATTGGTCGTGGCTATGTTTTGTCATCTCGTAGATCCACTGTGTATTCTTCATGGATATGATCAGTCCGAGTCATCAAAGTATATATCCACATTGTATCTTCGGTGGCTATACCTTTTTATCAATACAATTATGGATCCGCAGTGTATTTTATGGTGGCCATATCTTGCAAGTCTTGATCACCCAAGCATAGGTATGTCTGCCTTGGGTTTTGAAGCATGTCATGATATTTGTTGGATGTTTGTGTGCAGCTTTCATCGGGTTCTCTGAGTTTATACCCTTGCTTGAAAGTCTACAAAGCATTTCAGTTATCAGTTCTCATCTTCTAACTTCATGCTTTGGGGGGCAATCTGTTACACGTCAATATTACTCAATTGGATAAGTGTCACATGTTCCTTACAACTGTCGCAAGTGTCGCATGTTGTTCACAAGTGTCACAAACATCAAACAAAGCATACTTCCATGATGACGACACTAAGGAGGAACTTAGAATACCTCAGACACTTGATTTGGAGGAGGGAGAATGATTAACTGAAGTCAAGGAACACTTTCCACCTAAAAGGAGCTCTAAACCCAGGGTTTTGAAGGAGATCGCTCCTCTACATCAGCCTTAGGAACGCTGGCGCTCCCCTATAAGGGCTTAGGGAGCGTTATAACGACCAAATGCCCCTCTGAATGAGTGTTATCTATCCTTGGAGCGCTGGCGCTCCCCTTGAGTCTCCTAGGGAGCGTTGTCTAATCTGGGCAGTGGTTGGCCCGTTGAGGAGAATAAGGGAAGGATCTTTCAATTTTGGAAGGCAGTTGCATTCGAATTCTTGGTTCAATCAGAAGATTCCTGATCGAAGGAGGGAATTCCTCAACCTACCCTAAAGATACCTCAAGAGGTTAGGCCTCTCTTGACCTATATAAGTAGGCTCTATGATGGTAAAAAGGGGGAAGAATTGCTAGCATGAAACCTATGATCTCATAGGAAATGCACAGTCAGCCAAAGGAGAGTGATCGGTTAAGTTGCTATCATCCAGGTCATGGATCTTTCGAGTAAGGGTTAGATAAAGGGGACTTGACGAAGCTGTCGCATTTGCATCTACAATTGTAAGTATTGTTGTCATTATTCTCATTAATATGACACGCTTGGCCTGTTTCTTTCTAGTTTGTGTATGATCTTACATGAACTTATCATTGATAGATAGATCTGTTTTCAAGCTAATATCAATAGAGTAGGAAGTGGTCGTACTTTGTTTGTCTACATGACTCGTCGATGAGTGATAGATTGGAGCTCAACTCGGAGCGTGCAGGGACAAACGTCGATAAAAAGGTACTTCTGCTCTCCTTCCTCCTCATGCATTAGTTTGTATAGATTTGAAAGGAAGTCAGTGTCCAAGTTAAGCACTTTCTGTCTTAGATTTTAGGGTCTAGCTCTTTGAGGCAATCTACCTGTCCGTAGGGAGATTTTCCTACAACAAAAATTTTTCCCAGTTTTTTTCCATTTGGGAGATATACAATTTTGGTAAAAAATGAGAACTAAGGAGAATTTAATGTAAAAAGTGAAAACTCATTAATTCTAGATTTATACAGAATTTGGTTGGAGCATCAAATTCTAAATCTGAATTTTTTTGTGCTTCCACAATCATAAATCATACATGCACCTAATATAAAACAATTTCTTATTCCTAAGATATTTTCTATTATAGATGGTTGAAGATGGTCTCTCAACCAAATTGCACTAGTGAGAACATATCACAATTGAATAAAAATGATAAAATTCAGAACGATGTATATTTTAGCTCAAGAATCAGAATAAGGCATGAATATATCTGTTGAAAAGGTAATCTAGTGGAAAACATGAGGGCAATTTTAAGTTTTCAAAAATCATGAGGTAATCTAGAGGAATATATAATTGTTTCAAAAAGAGGCAAACAAAAGGGAAATTGGACTATGTGAACCATGTAATTGCTCAATGTGAATGTTTTCCAAATAATGTCAATTTTGGAAAAACATTTAAAAATGGTAGAGGTACATGTCAGATGTGAATATTAGGTAAGGAAGAGTGAAGGTACTCATGATGGTGCCTATGCAGTGATATGGAGGCACATTCAGAAGTGCAATAGCTTGGTTGTGATATCCCCCAAAAATAAAATATTTTTGGAATTTAAATTTGCTGGAAATTTACTTCCATTTTTAGTAAATTCAAATTTGGATTTTTTTTCCCATTTATGGAAATTCTAAATTTCGAATTTGATAATTGTGATTAATTATTATGACTGTTGGGCAGAGTTCTGATTGGAATCAACTAACTATTTGACTATGACACTTGTATAAAAACATAATATTTATATTAATTGGAGGAGGACAAATGGAACAACCATGTTAAAATCAACTGACCATGACTCCATGAGTGGGGAACATGTTGGAACTACCTCTGGGCTAGTTTTTACAAGTGGAAAATCAGATATTTGGCCATTGGCAGCCCCTGAAAATCAGGGATTTAGAAAGATGCGGGAATCCCCAAGGGAGGGGAAAAGACCTGGGCAAAATTGATAAATAACATATCAAAGGAGGCGGGATGCTACCAGGTATGCTGGGGGAAAAAGATTTTTGATCTCTCTTGCTGTTATGAACACTACGGATTGAGTGTGAGGCTAGAGGAGTCTGCTGAAATGGATTTTCCTTGTTGTTATGAGCATTGCTGAGTAAGTGTGAGGCAAGAGGACAACTGTTGGAATTGAAGGACATTGTTGAGGAGGAGCTTCCGAGTTAGCCCTCATGGATTCATGGTCAGGCTAGGGGGTGAACTGGGCAAGTGATTTGGCTGCCCTGTTCTACGGTTGGGAGGAACGTGGTTGTTCCCTTTGTCTTCTCGTGATCGGGTTCAGATATGTTTCTCTACTCCTTTTCTGTTTGAATGATTTTATATCGGATGCAATATATTTGTTAAATCAGAACTGAAATGATTTTCATTCTCTATTTGAATGATTTGATATCTGATGTCATGTATTTATTAAATCTGAATGAATGATAGAATTGGCCTTTTATTAGTTATGATAGTTAAATGGATTTATGCATGGTTAAATTCTGGAGGAAATCTCCTCTAAATTAGTTTCACTGCTATTTTCTTTTTTATTTGTTTGCTGAGTGAAACCAATGTTGAGATTGGCATATGGGGAGTGGAAGTTATGATGAAATTTCATTAATGTAAATGTATGGATAATGTCGGGAACAACATTCTGAGTTTTGTAAACTATGCTACTTTTTCTTTTCCATTAAACAGACTGTGTAGAGGCAGATCTATAGCTGAGGTAGGAAGACCAACTATTACACCAGTTTCCCTTACAGTTATGTGTATGCAATAGGCGATTTAAAACACCTACCAGCCCTTTGGCCCAAACAATGAAGAAAGTACAGATATATATATACATATATTATTCTGGAAGAAAAACATAGAATCAGAACTTTACTCGAACCTTTATATCCAATCTAAATAATTGCTATTGAAGATTTAAACCACCTTGGTAATAATTATACGGAATGTCGAAATAAGATAAAATGTTTTAGTATTTAGATCTAGCATAAGTCGATCCAACATCTAGCGTTTGAAAACATGGCCTGTCTCTAAGGAAATAACCCTGGTAGTTAAAATTTAGGGCATAACAAGACCGAACGATAATCGGTTATCAAATATTTCTTTTTACTCTAACGAACAGGACAATCTTGTAGAAGAAAATTTTGCAAAAGTTATACTGTAACCACCGGGACCAAATCCCCAGTTACCCTTGGGAAATTTTTCCCCCTTTTTCCAAACCCGATAAGAGTCTAAGGGAATCGAATTTGAATGACCCTTTTAAATTTGGCAACTGTAATGCTTCGTAAGCACAATAGTTCAGAGACGCTTAATTAGGACCTGTACTGAAAAATTAACTTAGACTTTTGTTTAATGTTTTAAACCTTAGAGAACAAAATGGTGTGAAAGGCCGAAGTCAATCGGGTTTCGGTGATTACAAACGCCGAACACAAAAGACAAAAGACCACACTGTTTGTTGAATCATGAAATGCGAAGAGACTGAGGACCCATCATTTCGGGGTTTCAGTATTTCGAGGTTCGAGATTTCGGGGTTTACGAACTCCTAATGCACAAACAAAATGAAATAAGAAGTGTTGAATTGTGAAATGCAAAAGGACTATGAGCCTAGCACTTTGGAGTTTTGGAGTTCGGGATTTCGAGGTTTCGCGATTCGGGATTTCGCGACTTCGGCAACAAATTTTCTAGGCCCTTCGAACTCTCAGGACCCGAAATTCCGAAAAGGGGCTTAACGGGTCTTGGCCTTTTCACATTTCGGGGTTTCACGATTCGGGATTTCGCGACTCCAGATGAAATGTTCTAGGCCTTCGAACTCCCAGGACCCAAAATGATGAAAAAGGGATTAATGGATTTTTGGCCCTTTTGCATGAGATCAATGGTCCCGATTCTTTCGGGATTTCACAAATCGGGAGTTCGCGATGCAGCGACCCCAAAATCTCTTGCTGCTCCAAACCCCGAACTCTGAAATAGCGAAGTTCGAAGCGCAAGATCAACGGCTCCTGTTGCTTCTCATCTAACGGTCGCTACTCCTCCTGAGCTTCTGAACATTAAAAGACGATCAATCTTAACCTTCCCACAGATCTACGAGATCCAACGGTCCTCAGGATTTTCAGTACTTCCCCACAAAGAAATCTCACTGTTCATTCACTCTGCTCAAGGATCTCTAGCCAAAATGACTTAGCGTTCTCCACTTGAACTTGACCTCTGGGAGATGATTTCGATCTCTGCCTCCCTTTGAATACTTCAAAGGTGCTATCCCTTTTGAGCTTTATCTCTCTGAACATCAAAGGTTCCTTCAACCTGAGTTTATACAAAGAAGTATGTTGGAGTAGTTTGAGAGTCAAGGGAAGTGATAGAATTATGGAAAGAATTTACCCACATAAGCTTTTCGGTTCAAAGTAATCTAGATTGGTGTAAAAATGACATTATGGATAGAAATGAATTTTCCCTTCTCTTAATTTCTAAGCTTAAACGAAATTAAATTATGTCATAGGAATTTTTTTTTTATGGTGAATTTGAGGTTCATTACATATGGTATCTGTTAGTAACATTTTTCGTCCAAGGCACAAGAGTATTCAGAATTGCAAATGGTGCGAGGAGCGCTGGGCGCAGCTCACAAAAGAAATCTATTTCAGGCTTAAATCAAGCGAGCAGGCACTTCATTCTTCTGTGGCAATAATTCATCGACAGAGCAGAGCAGCAGTTGATGGGTTGTTGCAGCTAACCAAGTCACGCTAAGTATGGTGCAAAAGGGTTTTCAAGGGACGTAAATCATGATCAGTACAAGCGCAGTAGTCATTTCTCGAACTCGGGGTTCGTAAGTTCAGAGGGCGGACTATGTATTTTAGTTGTGCGAGATTGCAAGTTACGAAAAGTGCCCAGAGGGGGTCAACCTTCGCTGACCATCGCGTCTCGGGACTTCGCGAGGGGAGAATGCCAAAGTTCAATACTCCAGTTCATGAAGCCGCAAGTTGCGAGAGGCATTAGTACTTGGGCTCTAGCCGATGGTTACATGCAGAGAGCGCTGACCAGAAAGGGGGCCCAACCCATCTCGCCATCTCGGGGATCCGGAGTTTAAAAAAGGGAGTCGAGGGTCTTTGACCCATGAACTCGCGAATCGTGAAATGGAAAGAACTTTTAAAGTTGGGCCCACAATATCAGGGGGCAGTCTCAGCCATCCATTTGAAGCAGACACCTGGCACGCGATTAGGCTCCCCGCCTTTTCGCCCATCGCGGTTTCGAAGTGCAAAAAACATCTCCATCATATCCCGATACGTGAAGTAGCGAGAGCATTCAGGACTTGGGGCCCACAACAGCGTCGGGTGAGTTTAGGACCATCAGATTTGAAGGACGTGTTTCTCCCATTGCAACTATGATAAGCAAGGCTCAGCTCCTTCCCATTCGCGAACGCCGAAAGCACCTTGGGAATAAGCACGTGGTCACAGCTCGCGATCACTTGGGGAAAGAAAGGAGCTGTGTAAAGAAGGCCAAAAGTGCCGAGTTCAGTTACAGAAGGGATAATCGCGATCTCCAGGCGTCATCGGATCCAATCTCAATACTGTTTCTCACTCGGAGTAAATGAAGGCAAGGAGAGGTGGTTGAAACCTCTCCTCAGTCATTAAGTGCGAAGTATGGAAGGCTTGGAAAGCGGTCTTCTCGAGAGGGTCATGTGTACCCATTTTTCTGGAGAAGCCATGCCAAAATCCTCGACTAGACAGAGAAGTCTGTGCATGCTAGCCCAACACTTAATGGCTCAGCTACCTTCCCCTTACAGGAGTCATGCGCAGTTAAGGTGGCATATGACAGGGATTATCCATCCGAATGCGGCTGAAGGGACACCATGCCTTAGATGGCTGAACATGCCTCTGTTAGGTGAATTTTCCTGAGTATATAGACTCAGTCTTTGTATTTTGTAATCTATCGATGGTTGAGCAAGGCTCCCGATTGTAAAGTTTTGATGAAGCGCTAGTCGCTCTGGTTAATGTATAAGGCATTTCAGACTTCTTACTTTATGGATGTCAGCCTCTTTTCCATCTCTTGTATACTGTGTTAGAACAGCTTGGAATTGGAGGATCCAGTCGAGTTGTAGCTATTATAGGATGATGTATGTTGGATCACTGTAACAGTTACATTGTTTCTAATCGGTTTCTGTTATTTTCGTAGCGCTAAATGACTTAGAATTGGGGGATCCAGTTGAGTCACTCTTCAGCTCCTTGAAGCTCCGGACCAAGAGGATCTTGGCTTCTAAGTTTTTCATCCTCAAGCTTCTGAAGGCTTGTCGCCCAAGGTAGTCTTGCTCGCCCTTCTCAGAAGTCTTCCCTCTGTCACCCTTTAATCCATTTACTGATAGAAGTTGGATCAAGACCTCCCTTGCTGCATACATACCAGGCCCGGTCTCCTGAGTCAAATTTTTATCTTCTTGAGTCTTTACCCATTTGATCACCCCATTTATTAAACCGTGACATAAAAACTGATGGGCATCAGGCTCTGCTCCTAATAACAATCTAGGGGTGACTTCTGATGCTAACATTTCTGGCACCATTGCCGGGGATGAAGTTGAAAATTTTCCCTGGGATTGAACGACATTGAGCCTCTGATTCTGAAGGTGCATCAGGTATTAGATCCTTTGAAGATTGCTACTGTGCACCTGGTGACTCCATTGTGACGACTCCGCTGGGGAGAACCTGCTCTATTAATTGTGGATTTCATAGGTAGACACACGCGGTCTCATCCACAGCTGCCTCTAGCTACACCTGATACTGATCCGGAGGTGGTTCTTAGAAAAGGAAAGAAATCTGAAGAAGAAGATTCGATCATCGAACCAGGTAATCCTCCATCTCCTTCTGTAGGAACTCCATTTTCTCCTCCTTAGTTTTTCAATAGGCCTCCTTCAGAGGTTTCCCATTTCCTGAACTTCGAGAGTGTTCCTACTGAGTTTTCCCCTCCTGGTCTGGCATTGGAGGGAGAAACCCTTGTCACTCCCCTCTCCTCCGAAGATATACCCTGGCATAGACTTAGGACCGCAAAAGATTTCCCCACGCCTAGTTTTACCACTCATGCGCAAAGAGGAGCACCTGTTGACTTGAGCTCATTAGCCTTCTCCTTAAATCCCCTCTTGTTTCCCACTCCACTTCGGGACTCATTCCTAGTAGCCCCTTCATGAACTCCTTCTCCTCCGAGTTCTCCTCCACCTAATATTCCTATGGCCGATGCTAATCCCCCTCTGAATAGAATGGACGCCATAGTCGCTGCCAGATATGCTCCCTTAGTTCTTCCCCATCCTATGAATCCTCTCCCTGCTGGAGATTACTTGAAATACATGCCCAAGTTCACTGGGGAAGGGGACATAACTGCAGAAGAGCACCTGGCTGCTTTCTACAGTTATGCAGACAACCTGAACATTGAAAATGAAGATGTCTAGATGAGAGTCTTTTTCAGAGCCTGGATGGCGAGGTGAGGAAATGGTTCAGAGGATTGGCCCTCGGAGCTATTGCTAGGATCGAAGCCCTGGATAGTGCTTTCCTGAGGCAGTGGGGCGATAGGAAAGATTTCATGTACTACATGACAGAGTTCAGGTCTTTGAAGAAAACGGAAGGAGAGTCTGTCTCTGACTTCTCCAAAAGATTTAATAAGATGTATAATAAAATTCCTGCCGAAATAAAACCCTCAGAAGCCTCGGCCAAAATTTCTTATGCTAGTGCATTTGGCCCCGATTTTTGTCTTTTGTTGAGAGAAACAAGAGCCACCTCCTTAGCTCAAATGCAATATGCGGCCATAGAGGTGGAATCCAATGTGTTAGCAGCTAACAGACTGAGGAACAAGGCCGATACAGACAGAAGAAATGGAAGGTCGGAAACCTTAACTTCTGGATCAACGGTGCCCCACCCTCAAGTGGATGAACTGACCAAGATGGTGAAGTCTCTGTCTGCAGAGATGGAGAGAATGAAAGTCGAGGGGAGGCAAGCATACAAGGGCCCTTAGAACTCCGAAAAAAAATGAGGTTTCAGGAGGCCGAACAATTTTACTCCCCCGAATGTGCAAAGAGAGAGGGGAAGAGACAGAGAAGACCAAAAAATTCAGGCCCCTTTCCAAAACAATTTTGTGGCTGAGGGGGAAGAAGGGGAAACAGATGAGCTTGATCCTGAAATCCACTGCTTTGGAGACACTCCTCCTTTTCCTCATCTCACTCAATCAGCATACGAGGAGTCTCTCATGGAAAGTCAGCTAAATGAACTGAGCAAGGGAGACAAGACTAGTGGCGGCCAAGGAAGGTATGATCTGAGGTCCAAGAAAAAGACTATACCGCCTGACGTTCTTGATCAGTCTACTAGAACAGAGAAACCTTATAATGAAGTAGCAGATAGTCATAGAGGTAATAAGACCCAACCCCTCTCTCCCATAGTCCAGAGTCATGTTCCCGAAATAAAAGAAATTCCGAAGCTTACGTCTTCTTTTAATTTCCAACATGAAATTCAAAAAATCAAAATCCATGTGCCCCTCACCGAATTGATTAAACATGAAGGGTTCAAGAAATTATTCTCTAATATTTTACAGTCTGAGACCTCATGCCTTCCCACCGACTCCATCAATTTGCAAGATGAAAAACCTGCGATTATCCTAGGTCCTATGGTAGAAGACAGGAATGACTCGTCCCCTCCCTTCTACACTTCCCTGAACATACATGACAAGGTGTTGCACAACTGCTTGATGGATTCGGGGGCTTCTCACAACCTCATGTACAAAACTGTCATGGAATAGTTAGGGCTAGAAGTCGCCCGATCCTATCATGACCTCTATTGCTTTGACTCCAGAAAGGTTCAATGTCTAGGAGTTATCAAAGACCTGGTTGTGACCTTGTTTCAGTTGCCCATGAAAAGTGTGGTCATGGATATTGTAGTGGCTGATGTCCCCCCCAAGTTCGGTATGTTATTATCAAGGTCTTGGATAAAAATACTTGGGGGAACTTTGTAGATGGACCTCACATATGCTACTATCCCAGTGTTTGGAGGAGAACATAGGAGGCTATACAGGGAAGCCCAACTAGCTTATATAATCAGTGATGAAGCCAACCCTACCAACCATCCCATTTTTTCCTTAGACACTGATTTAGGTTCTAGTTTACTACAACTCACCCATGCTCCCGAGCCCCCTCTTAAGCTCAGAAAGTAGCCCACCATTTCCCCTAAATTTCCTCCCTCCATCACCCCCGTCTGGAAAATGTTCTTTGATGGAGCCTCTTCCAGGGAAGGTGCTGGAGCTGGGGTGGTTTTTGTGTCACCTGCTCGAGAAGACATATCTCTATCATAAAAGCTAGAATTTGAAGCTACCAACAATGTGGCAGAGTATGAAGCTCTCTTCCTGGGGTTAAGAACCGCAAGGGAAATGGGAATTCAGGAGGTAGCAGTGTTCGGTGATGCAGAGTTGGTGGTCCAACAGATCAGAAACGCTTATCAGGCTAAGCACCCTTGACTTAGAAGTTACAGAAATGAGGTATGGGACCTAATTGACAGTTTCTTCTCAGTATTTAATATTTCTTTCATCCCAAGAGAGGAGAACACAATGGCAGATTCCTTGGCTACATCAGCAAGTAATTTCAAAATACCCTTGCCGCCCAAATTTAGATATGATGTGGAAGTAAAATACAGGCCCTCCATTCCTGGCAATGTCAAACATTGGAAGGTTTTCAAGGATGATCTCAAGGTCAAGAAATTCTTGGAAACTGTTGAAGAGTTTTCAGAGATGCATATCGACCAAGACTCTGTCTCTAAAGAAGAGCTTGATGGGGGTAATTTTCTGAATAAGATTGCAGAGCGTAACATTGTGCAGCTACCCAACAATCATATTCCAAGAGGACTGGTTCCTTTGGAAATGATTTTTTATATAAACAATGTGTCATTAAAAGGGGAGACCATGGAGGATGACATTGGTACTATTCAGTGCAACATTGGGACCGAGAACGAGCCCAAGTTTGTCAAATTGTCAAGAAGTCTGACAGAGGAGCAGAGGTCCGAATACACTGGACTTTTGAGTGAATTTGTTGACGTGTTTGCCTGGACCTACGAGGACCTCAAAACATATGACACTTCTGTCATCGAGTATAAAATCCCATTAAAAGAGGAGGCAAAGCCATATAGGCAGAAGCTGAGACAGATCAATCCTATGCTGTTACCTATCATGGAGAGGGAAGTGAAGAAGCTGCTTCAAGCTCAGATCATTGTACCGCTAAGGTATTCAGAGTGGGTGGCCAACTTGGTGCCAGTAAGGAAAAAGAGTGGAGAGATCTGGCTCTGTGTAGACTTCAGAAACCTGAATAGGAACTCATGAAAGGATAACTAACCGTTACCAAAGATGGAACATATACTGCAGAGGGTAACAGGAGCTTCTAGGATGTCCATGATTGATGGTTTCTCTGGCTACAATCAGGTCTCTGTCCTACCTGAGGACAGGGAAAAGATGACATTTACCACTCCATGGGGCACATTCATGTACGCCAAGATGTCGTTTGGATTAATGAATGCAGGGGCCACGTTTTAGCATGCCATGGACATAGCTTTCGTCGACGAAAATGATAAATTTGTGGTCGTCTATCTGGATGACATCACAGTGTTTTCAAAGTCGGATAAAGAACACTGTTGTCATCTCAGGAAAGTCTTCTTGAAATGCAGGAGTTTTGGCATTTCATTAAACCCCAAGAAATCTTTGTTCGCCATGCAAAAGGGAAAATTACTAGGCCACATAGTATCAGCGGAAGGAGTCAGGATTGACCCTAGCAGAGTTGAGGCAATACAAGCCTTATCAGTCCCGAGGTCCAAGAAGGAGGTCCAATCCTTCCTTGGCAAGATTAATTTCCTAAGGAGGTTTGTGCCTAACTTTGCCGAGGAGGTAAAACTTATACCAGCCATGCTAAGGAAAGGAAATGAAGTGAGGTGGACTTCTAAATCGAGAAGTTCCTTTGAGCAAATAAAGAAGGCCCTGACTGAAGCCCCCATGCTTATTAGTCTCGACTACTCAAAGGATTTCTTTATTTTCTCCTTTGCCTCACCTGACACGGCGGTTGTTGTTTTATTACAGACAAACAAGGTCGACCTTGAGCAACCTATCGCCTATTTCAACCGAGCATTGAGGGATGTCGAAGTCAGGTATAACACTATGGAGAAGCAGCCCTATGCCCTGGTAAAGGCTCTCAAGGCATTCAGAATCTATGTCTTGCAGTCAAAAATCATTGCTTACATCCCCTCGGTTGTTGTTAAAGACATTCTTATCTAGCCTGACATAGACGGGAGAAGGAGTAAGTGGATAGCCAGGATTCTAGAGTTTGACCTGGAAATAAAGCCTACCAAATTGATCAAAGGTTAGGGCTTAGCCAAGCTATTGACTGAAGCCAATTTCCAAGCTTTGGGGATAAGTTTCATCAACGAATGCTCAGGAATCCAGCAGGGTTGGCTGTCTAAAAGATACCCTCAAAGGGAGCCCCCATTGGCCCAGTGTCCTTGGTATAAGGATGTCATATACTTCCTGCAGGAGTGGCAGCCTCCAAATGGCCTGCCGAGAAACAAAGCAAGAGCTTTGAAGCTCAAGGCAGTCAGAGATTGCCTTATTGATCAAATATTATACTAGAAAGACCCCCTGGGGTATTATTAAAATGCATGGATCCACAAGAGGCTGACAGGATCATGTTTGAATTTCACAGCGGCCTATGTGGAGGGCACCACTTCTGGAAGGCCACAGCCCACAAAATCCTCAGGGTTGGATACTACTGGCCCACCTTGTTCACTGATGTCCATAGAAGAGTTAGAGCCTGTATTACATGCCAGAGATTTTCAGGAAAGCAGCAGCTCAAGTCTCTGCCTTTACAACCTGTGGTTGTTTCGGAACCCTTCCAGCAATGGGGCCTAGATTTTATTGGAGAAATCCACCCTGCTTCCAGTGGGAAGCACAGATGGATCCTGACTGCCACAGACTTCTTTACCAAATGGATTGAAGCTATCCCCACCAGGAGTGCTTCCCACAAGGTAATTATTAGATTCCTGGAAGACCTCATCACAAGATTCGGATGCCCAAGAAAGATTGTTACAGATAATGCAACCTCATTCAAGGATAAACTGCTGGTTAAATTTTGTGAGAAATTCGGAATCAAGCTGATTCACTCCACTCCGTACTATCCCCAGGGAAATGGTTTAGCAGAATCCTCCAATAAAAGTCTCATAAGGATCATCAAAATATTATTGGAGGACAACAAAAAGGCTTGGAATTCAAAGCTGAAATTCGCTCTATGGGTTGATCGGGTGACTACAAAGAGATCTATAGGCATCTCCCCTTTCTAGTTAGTATACGGAGCAGAAGCTGTCTTCCCTTCCCAGCTGGCCATTCCCGTAGAGAAATTCTTCCAGGATTATCAAGAAGAGCCTAATGGCATGGTCAGAAGGATTCACCAACTGGTAGAAGTCTAGCAGGTCAGAGAGCAGGTGATGATCAGAACTCAGGACCACCAGCAAAGGATCAAGTAGGTTTTTGATAAGAAAGCCAAGAAGGAGGAGTTCCAGGTAGGAGACTTGGTACTGAAATGGGATGCTATTAAACAAGACAAGGGCAAGCATGAAAAATTTGAATCCCTGTGGATAGGGCCCTTGAAAATCTCAGAGGTTTTCTCGAATAACATATATCAGCTACAGGATTTGGAGGGTGAAGAAGTTTTCAGTAACCCAGTAAATGGGCATTTTTTTAAAAAGTCTTTTGTCTGAGCCTTCTGTGGCTCCTGTGTTTTGTAAATATTGTCTTTTTTGTTCTTCGTTTTTACTTTTATTGTTTTGGCTTAGTAAATGACTCCATAGCCCAACAGCAAGGCACTGGAACTACAAAATGAGTCCTTAGAGCATTACAGGGACAACTCTATCCCCCATGGAGCCTAATGTTAGTAACATTTTTCGTCCGAGGCACAAGAGTATTCAGGATTGAAAATGGTGCGAGGAGCACTGGGCGCAACTCACAGAAGAAATCTATTTTGGGCTTAAATCAAGCGAGCAGGCACTTCATTCTTCTGTGGCAAGAATTCATCGACAGAGCAGAGCACCGGTTGATGGGTTTTGCAGCTAACCGAGTTGCGCTAAGTATGGCGCAAAAGGGTTTTCAAGGGGCATAAATCACGATCAGTACAAGCGCAACAGTTATTTCTTGAACTCAGGGTTTGTAAGTTCGGAGCGCAGACTATGTCTTTTAGTTGCGTGAGATTGTGAGTTACGAAAAGTGCTCAGAGGGGGTCAACCTTCGCTGACCATTGCGTCTCGGGACTTCGCGAGGGGAAAATGCCAAAGTTTGATACTCCAGCTCGCGAAGCCACGAGTTGCGAGAGGCGTTAGTACTTGGGCTCTGGCCGATGGTTACATGCAGAGAGCGCTGACCAGAAAGGGGGCCCGACCCGTATCGCCATCTCGGGGATCGAGAGCTTAGAAAAGGGAGCCGAGGGTCTTTGACCCATGAACTCGTGAATCGTGAAAGGGAAAGAACTTTTAAAGTTGGCCTCACAGTATCAGGGGGCAGTCTCAGCCGTCCATTTGAAGCAGAGACCTGGCGCGCGATTAGGCTCCCCGCCTTTTCTCCCATCGTGGTTTTGAAGTGTAAAAAATATCTCCATCATATCCCGGTACGCAAAGTAGCGAGAGCATTCAGAACTTGGTGCCCACAGCAACGTCGAGTGAGTTTAGGACCGTCAGATTTGAAGGATGCGTGGTGCTCAATTGAGCCATCTCAATGTTTCGACCATCGCAACTATGATAAGAAAGGATCAGCTCCTTCCCATTCGCGAGCGCCGAAAGCGCCTTGGGAATAAGCACATGGTCACAGCTCGCGATCACTTGGGGAAAGAAAGGAGCTGTGTAAAGAAGGCCAAAAGTGTCGAGTTCAGTTACAGAAGGGATCATCGCGATCTCCAGGCATCATCGGATCCGATCTCAATATTGTTTCTCACTCGGAGTAAATGAAGGCAAGGAGAGGTGGTTGAAACCTATCCTCAGTCATTAAGTGCGAAGTATGGAGGGCCTGGCGAGCAGTCTGCTCGAGAGGGTCCTGTGTACCCATTTTTCCGGAGAAGCCATGCCAAAGTCCTCGACTAGACAGAGAAGTCTACGCATGCTAGCCCAGCACTTAATGGATCAGCAACCTTCCCCTTACAGGAGTCATGCGCAGTTAAGGTGGCGTCTGACAAGGATTATTCGTTCGAATGCGGCTGAAGGGACACCACGCCTTGGATGGCTGAACATGCCTCTGTTAGGTGAATTTTCCTGAGTATATAGACTTAGTCTTTGTATTTTGTAATCTATCGATGGTTGAGCAAGGCTCCCAATTGTTAATTTTTGATGAAGCGCTAGTCGCTTTGGTTAATGTATAAGGCATTTGAGACTTCTTACTTTATGGATATCAGCCTCTTTTCCATCTCTTGTATACTGTGTTAGAACAACTCGAAATTGGAGGATCCAGTCGAGTTGTAGCTGTTATAGGATGATGTAGGTTGGATCACTGTAACAGTTACATTGTTTCTAATCGGTTCCTGTTATTTTTGTAGTGCTGAACGACTTAGAATTGGAGGATCCAGTTGAGTCACTCTTCAGCTCCTTGAAGCTCCAGACCAAGAGGATCTTGGCTTCTGAGTTTTTCATCCTCAAGCTTCCGAAGGCCTGTCGCCCGAGGCAGTCTTGCTCGCACTTCTCACAAGTCTTCCCTCTGTCACCCTTTAATCCATTTACTGACAGAAGTTGGATCAAGACCTCCCTTACTACATACATACCAGGCCCGGTCTCCTGAGTCAAAGTTTTATCTTCTTGAGTCTTTACCCATTTGATCACCCCATTTATTAAACCGTGACATAAAAACTGATGGGCGTCGGGCTCTGCTCCTGCTAGAAATCCAGGGGTGACTTCTGATGCTAACAGTATCAGAGAAAAAGTTACAACATTGGGCCTGAACAGGGCCACATTAATTTCTTAGTATATATTCTGATTTATGAAACACTAATAAATCTTGTGGTTACAGGCAGAAAGCCTTTCTGTTTTTTGTTGATTATGGCAGCTCAAGAAGGTGCAGAAATCAGGATGGAAGGGAATCCACAGCAAGGACCTCCTAGAGATCCAAGACAAAACAGTGATGGAAGCTCACCCACGGAGGTGTTGGAAACGATGAGGAATCTTATTTTTCAATTGCAGGTTTTCAAGGCCGACAATGAAAAATTGAAGAAAGCACAGCAGGAACAGTAAGAGATAAATGAAATTTTGTTGCATAGTATAGTAACCAAGAAAATCCCAAAAGATGATAACCATGATGAGGAGGTCAGCAAAAGGGCCTCCAAGAATTCTGGTGTGGAAACAGAAAAAAGGATACAGTTCATATGAAGGGACACCTTCAGCTGAGGACAAAACTATACCATATAGAAAAAAGAAAACAAGTAGACCACCTTGAAGGAGAATTTAAAAAGATTAAACTAACTACCTTTGATGGAGAATGTAGGACAAGAGAAGAAGTTGAGGCATGGTTGTTGGACATCAAAAAATACTTCTAGATCTACAACTACTCCAGCAACATGAAGGTTAGAATGGCCATCTATAATCTGAAGGGGAAGGCCATCATTTGGTGGCAGAACCTGAAGTTGGCCAAGGGACTAAAGGAGAAACAGTTGGAATGGTTCGACTTTAAGAAGTATTTCAAGAAACAATACATTTCTGAAAGCTATTATGAAAGGAAGACGAAAGAATTTTACGAGTTAAGACTCGGACAAATGACAATGGAGGACCTTATAAATAAATTTCTAGAACTACTAAGGTTCGTACCGTACATCTGGGAGGATAAGGTAAAAATCCAACGATTCTTAAGTTGTTTACCATAGGCCTACCGGGACAGAATTGAGTTTGACAACCCCAAATCCTTGAGTGAGGTATTTAGGAAAGCACGAATGTGCTATGACCAATATAAAAAACAGGTAGAGTTTCCCAAGACCTGGAAGGATAAGAAGCAAGATCGAATGAACCAGCGGAAGAAGGGATACCAGCCAGCTCCTTATCAAAATGTAACAAAAAGATTCCCAAGGAAGTATTTTCATTCCAATCATCCGAATACGCAAGGTAGCGGTAAACCGGTAAACCTGGGAACGAAGAAGTTTGGGGACAACTCCCATGAGCCACTAAAGTGTTGGGAGTGTGGAGAGCCTCATCTAAGGAGGAACTGTCCACGTTTAATTGCATCCAACAGAACTGTTGTTCACAATTTGCAGGAAGCCTCGACAGTGGGAGACGTGGGCAGAAGTCTGCATCAGATAAATGCATCCATAGATGGTCTACAAGCTGACCACTAGTCCTCAGTGGTAGAAATCGAAGGTAAAATCAATGACACTCGAATTTTTGTTTTAATTGACCCTGGAGCTACATTAAGTTATATTATTCCCGACGTAGTAGAGTCGAATAAACTTAAGAAACTAAAGCACGCAAAATCATGGCTTTTACAACTAGCAACAAGTACTAAAAGAAAAATAGTTGACTTTATTTTTGATCTTGAGTTCAGCTTAGACGATCAAAGGATAAGGACCAATCTAAACATCCTACCACTAGGATCTTATTATATGATTATCAGGATGGATTGGTTGGAACAACACAAAGAAGTACTAGACTGTTATACAAAGATACTTAGCTATAAAGATAATGTTGGCACTATTAGAACAGCCCAAGGCATACCAAAACCTGTATCAGTCAGACAAGTTTCAGCGATGCAACTCAAGAAATGTATTAGAAAGGGATGTCAAGTTTACGCCATCCAAGTGACGAAACTATTAGAAAAAGAAGATAAGCCCAAGTTAGAAGACTTTGTTGTCCTACGTGAATTCAGAGACATGTTTGTGGATGAGATACTAGAATTACCTCCTAGAAGGGAAATAGATTTTTCCATAGACTTACTATCCAGATCAACCCCTATCTCAAGAGCACCCTACCGAATGAGTCTACCAGAACTGACAGAATTAAAAATACAATTATAGGAATTGTTGGAGAAAGATTACATTAGATCGAGTGTCTCACCATGGGGAGTACCAGTCCTCTTTGTGAAAAGGAAAGATGGTACTCTAAGACTATGTATCGATTATAGACATTTGAACAAAATGACTATTAAGAACAAATACCCCTTACCAAGGATAAATGATCTGTTCGATCAAGTGGGTGGGGATAGGATCTTTTCAAAGTTGGATTTACGATCCGATTATCATCAAATTAGGATAAAAGACGAGGAAATAAACAAAACAACTTTTCAGACAAGATATGGACACTACGAATTCGTAGTCGTACCTTTTGGACTCACTAACGTGCCAACCACATTTATGTGCCTGATGAATAGTATTTTCAGTCAATACTTAGACAAGTTTGTGGTAGTATTTATCGTTGGTATTCTGGTCTATTCAAAAACGGAGGAAGAACATGATGAACACTTAAGGATAGTGCTGCAAACGTTGAGAAAACACAAAATGTACGCCAAATTTGACAAGTGTGACTTTTATCAAAAAGAAATACAATATCTAGGACATGTAATTTCAGCAGAAGGCATTGTCGTAGACTCGGAGAAGACAAAATCCATTATGGAATGGCCAGTACCTAAGGATGTAGCAGATATCCGGTCATTCATGGGAATCACCGGATATTACCGTAGGTTTATAGAAGGATTTTCCAAGATATCTTACCCTATCAAATCATTACAAAAGAAGGGGACCAAGTTTAACTAGTCGCAAAAGTGTCAAGACAGTTCTAACAAGCTAAAAGAATTATTGACATCGGTTCCCATTTTGAAGGTAGTAGACCTAGATAAAGACTTCACAATATGTGTTGATGCAAGTAAAGAGGGACTAGGTGGTGTCCTAACTTAGGAAGGACACGTTATTTGTTATGAGCATCATAAATTATAGGAACATGAGTGAAATTGTGTCACTCACGACTTAGAATTGGCAGCAGTAATACACGCATTAAAAATGTGGCGACACTACATAATGGGAAGGAAATTTCTACTATTGATGGATAATAACGGCGTGAAATATCTGGTTAGTCAACCAGAGCTCAATTCATGGCAAGCCAGATGGTTCACCTTCTTGAGAAAATTTGACTTCGAAGTCAGACATATCAAGGGCAAAGAAAATAAAGTAGCAAACGCTTTAAGTAGAAGAGTCCATGGGTTGTTTGAGGTAAATATCAATAGGGCAGAAAGTGATCTAGAAAAAAAGGTAAGGACGACCGGTATTAGCGACGGAAATTACACTAAGATGATGGAAGAATTACAAAACAGTACCGCAAACTCAGATAAACTAGATCTAAGTATCGACAAGAAGGGATTATTACGATTTAAAAGCAGACTTTACATATGAGATTCAACAGTGTTAAAATTAACAGTTTTGGATGAAGTGCATAAGAAATCGTATTTTGGTCATCCATGTTACCAAAAAATGATAGCAACACTTAGAAAATTGTTTTACTGGCCTAATATGAAAGGAGAAACAGTAGAATACTTGGCTAGGTGCCAGGATTGTCAACAGGTTAAGGCCGAACACTAGCATCGAGCCATCCTATTACAACCATTACCAGTACTAGAATGGAAATGGGAGACCATATCGCTGGACTTTATAACAAGTTTGCCTAAAACTCAGAAACATAATGATTCTATCATGGTTGTAATCGATAAACTTAGTAAGTCTACACACTTTATTCCTGTAAAGTCTACTTTTAAAGCTATAAACATTGTTGAAATATTCATGAGAGAAATTTTTAGACTGCATGGTATTCCTAAAATGGTGATTTTAGATAGAGACGTAAAATTCACATCCACTTTTTGGAAGGAATTGTTTGCAGGGCTAAATACTAATTTGAATTTCAGTATGAGTTATCATCCCCAAATGGATGGACAGACTGAAAGGACAAACCAAATCATAGAGGATATGCTCCGCATGTATGTAAGAACAAAACCGAACAAGTGGGAAGACTACCTACACCTGCTAGAATTTGCATATAACAATGGGTACCAAATTTCGGCTAAGTTGAGCCCTTTCGAAATACTGTATGGAAGAAAGTGTACAACTCCAATTAGATGGGATAACCCGGCTGACCGACTCATGGTTGGACCAAAGATGCTCCAAGAAATGGAGAACATGGTAAGGAAGGTATAACAGAACTTGAAAGAAGCATAGGACAAATAGAAGAGCTATGCAGATCAGAAAAGAAGACACTTGGAATTTCAAGTAGGAGACCATGTTTATTTGAAGGTCAAAGCCCTAAAAAGCTCGTTGAAGTTAGGGAACTGTGCCAAGCTAGCACCTTGGTTTTGTGGGCCTTTCGAGATACTAGATCGAATTGGACCTGTAGCATATCAACTTGCACTTCCAGCTAATCTAAGAATTCATAATGTATTTCATGTTTCTTTATTGAAAACGTATA
Organism: Picea engelmannii; assembly: GCA_009831015.1. NCBI lineage: Eukaryota > Viridiplantae > Streptophyta > Pinopsida > Pinales > Pinaceae > Picea > Picea engelmannii. The sequence goes on from ML828848.1 coordinate 58,269, forward strand.
TTCATGATCTTACTCATAGGATTGATTGGGACTTGGTGCAGATGGAACTAGAGGATGAGTTCCAGGTGGAACCCTTGCGCATTCTAGACCGAAGAGAAATAACACTTTGGAACAGAGCCGTCACTCAGGTAAAGGTGCAATGGAAGCACTTTATTAATGAGGAGGCCACTTAGGAGTTGGAAGGAGATTTGCAGATATAACATCCAACCCTGTTCCAAGAAAGGAAAGAACACTGAGGAAATTATTTTACTAAAGGGGGAAAGGATGTGATATCCCCCAAAAATAAAATATTTTTGGAATTTAAATTTGCTGGAAATTTATTTCCGTTTTTAGTAAATTTGAATTTGGAAAATTTTTGCCATTTATGGCAATTCTGAATTTCGAATTTGATAATTGTGATTAATTATTATGACTGTTGGGCAGAGTTCTGATTGGACTAAACTATGACACTTGTATATAAAAAAAATATTTATATTAATTGTAGGAGGACAAATGGAACAGCCATGTTAAAATCAACTAACCATGACTCCATGAGTGGGGAACATGTTGGAACTACCT
>ML828848.1:66337-81629 GCA_009831015.1 Picea engelmannii
TTCTCTGACCTCCTTTCTCTTTTCTTTTTTATTCTCTTTTCACAAATTATTTGAAGAATGCCATATCATTTGTGAACCAAATCACCAGGTGCCGACAATATCCAAGTCATAAGATGATTCCCATAAATTATGGGGTGATAACACCAAGTATGCTAGGGGAAAAAGATTTTTGACCTCTCTTGCTGTTATGAACACTACGGATTGAATGTGAGGCAAGAGGAGTTTGTTGAAACATATTTTCCTTGTTGTTATGAGCACTGCTGAGTAAGTGTGAGGCAAGAGGATAACTGCTGGAATTGAAGGACATTGTTGAGGATTATTTTTTGAGTTAGCCCTCATGGATTCATGGTCAGGCTATGGGGTGAACTGGGCAAGTGATTTGGCTGCCCTGTTCTATGGTTGGGAGGAACGTGGTTGTTCCCTTTGTCTTCTCCCGATCGTGTTCATATATGTTGCTCTACTCCTTTTCTGTTTGAATGATTTTATATCGGATGCAATACATTTGTTAAATCGAAACTGAAATGATTTTCATTCTCTGTTCGAATGATTTGATATCTGATGTCATGTATTTATTAAATCTGAACGAATGATAGAATTGGCCTTTTATTAATTATGATAGTTAAAAGGATTTATGCATGGTTAAATTCTGGAAGAAATCTCCTCTAAATTAGTTTCACTGGTATTTTCTTTTTTATTTGTTTGTTGAGTGAAACCAATGCTGAGATTGGCATGTGGGGAGTGGAAGTTATGTTGAAATTTCATTAATCTCACTGTACGGATATTGTCGGGAACAACATTCTAATTTTTGTAAACTTTGCTACCTTTTCTTTTCCATTAAAAAGACTGTGTAGAGGCAGATCTATAGTTGAGGTAGGAAGACCGACTATTACACTAGTTTCCCTTATAGTTTTGTGTATGCAACACGCGATTTAAAATGCCTACGATCCCTTTGCCCTAAACAATGAAGAAAGTATAGATATATATACATATATTATTCTGGAAGAAAAACATAGAATCATAAATTTACTCAGACCTTTATATCCAATCTAAATAATCGCTATTGAAGATTTAAACCACCTTGGTAATAATTATAAGGAATGCGGAAATAAGATAAAATGTTTTAGTATTTAGATCTAGCATAAGTTGATCCAATGTCTAGTGTTTGAAAACATGGCATGTCTCCAAGGCAATAACCCTGGTAGTTAAAATTTAGGGCATAACGAGACCGAACGGTAATCGGTTATCAAATATTTCTTTTTACTCTAACGAACAGGACAATCCTGTAGAAGAAATTTCTACAAAAGTTATACTGTAACCACCGGGACCAAATCCCCAGTTACCCTTGGGAATTTTTTCCCCCGTTTTCCAAACCCGATAAGAGTATGAGGGAATCGAATTTGAATGATCATTTTAAATTTGGCAACTGTAATGCTCCGTAAGAACAAGAGTTCGGAGACACTTAATCAGGACCTGTACCAAAAAATTAACTTAAACTTTTGTTTAATGTTTTAAACCTTAGAGAACAAAATGGTGTGAATGGACGAAGTCAATCGGGTTTCGGCGATTACAAACGTCGAACGCAAAAGACAAAAGACCACGTTGTTTGTCGAATCGCGAAATGCAAAGAGATTGAGGACCCAACATTTCGGGGTTTTGGGATTTCGGGGTTTACGAACCCCTGATGCACAAACAAAATGAAATAAGAAGTGTCAAATTGCGAAATGCGAAAGGACTATGGGCCCAACACTTCGGAGTTTCGGAGTTCGGGATTTCGGGGTTTAGCGATTCGAGATTTCGTGACTTCGGCGACAACTTTTCTAGGCCCTTCGAACTCCCGGGACCCAAAATGTCGAAAAGGGGCTTAACAGGTCTTGTCCTTTTCACATTTCAGGGTTTCGTGATTCGAGATTTCACGACTCCAGATGCAATGTTCTAGGCCTTCGAACTCCCGTGACCCGAAATGCAGAAAAGGGGCTTACTGGGTTTTTGGCCCTTTTGCATGAGATCAATGGTCCCAATTCTTTTGGGATTTCGCAAATCGCGAGTTCGCGATTCAGCGACCCCAAAATCCCTTGCTGCTCCAAACCCTGAACTCCAAAATAGCGAAGTTCGAAGAGCTAGATCAACGGATCCTGTTGCTTGTCGTCTAACGGTTGCTACTCCTCCTGACCTTCTGAACATTAAAAGATGATCAGTCTTAACCTTCCCACAAATCTATGAGATCCAATGATCTGCAAGATTTTCGGTACTTCCCCATGAAGAAATCTCACCGTTCGTTCACTCTGCTTAAGGATATCCAGCCAAAATGACTTGGCGTTCTCCACCTGAACTTCAGCTCTGCGAGACGATTTCAATCTCTGCCTCCCTTTGAATACTTCAAAGGTGCTATCCCTTCCAAGATTTATCTCTCAAAACATCAAAGGTTCCTTCGACCTGAGTTTAGACATTGCCTATATACAGAGAAGTATGTTGGAGTAGTTTGAGAGTCAAGGGAAGTGATAGAATTATGGAAAGAATTTTCCCACATAAGCTTTTCAGTTCAAAGTAATCTAGACTGGTGTAAAAATGACATTATGGATAGAAATGAATTTTACCTGCTCTTAATTTCTAAGCTTAAATGAAATTAAATTATGTCATAGGAAATTTTTTTTTTTATGGTGAATTTGAGGTTCATTACATATGGTATCAGAGAAAAAGTTACAACACTGGGCCTGAACAGGTCCACATTAATTGCTTAGTATATATTCCAATTTATGAAAAACTAATAAATCTTGTGGTTACAGGCAGAAAGCCTTTCTGTTTTGTGTTGATTATGGCAGCTCAAGAAGGTGCAGAAATCAGGATGGAAGGGAATTTGCAGCAAGGACCTCCTGGAGATCCAAGATAGAACAGTGATGGAAACTAACCCATGGAGGTGTTGGAAACAATGAGGAATCTTATTGTTGAACTGCAAGTTTTCAAGGCCAACAATGAAAAATTGAAGAAAGCACAGCAAGAACAACAAGAGATAAATGAAATCCTACTGCGTAGTATAGTAACCAAGAAAAGCCCAAAAGATGATAACCATGATGAGGAGGTCAGCAAAAGGGCCTCCAATAATTCTGGTGCAGAAACAAAAAAAGGAGACAGTTCATATGAAGGGACACCTTCAACTGAGGACAAAACTATACCAGATAGAAAAAGAAAACAAGTAGACCACCTTGAAGGAGAATTTAAAAAAATTAAACCAGCTACCTTTGATGGAGAATCCAGGACAGGAGAAGAAGATGAGGCATGGTTGTTGGACATCAAAAAATACTTCTAGATCTACAACTATTCCAGCAACAATAAGATTAGAATCGCCATCTACAATCTGAAGCGGAAGGCCATCATTTGGTGGCAGGACCTGAAGTTGGCCAAGGGCCTAAAGGAGAAACAGTTGGAATGGTCCGACTTTAAGAAGTATTTCAAGAAATAATACCTTTCTGAAATCTATTATGAAAGGAAAACGAAAGAATTTTACGAGTTACGACTCGAACATATGACAATGGAGGACCTTATAAATAAATTTCTGGAACTACTAAGGTTCGTACCGTACATCCGGGAGGATAAGGTAAAAATCTAGTGATTCTTTAGCTGTTTACCATAGGCCTACTGGGACAGAATTGAGTTTGACAACATCAAATCGTTGAGGGAGGTATTCAAGAAAGCACGAATGTGCTATGACCAGTATAAACAGGGGGTAGAGTTTCCCAATACCTGGAAGGATAAGAAGCAAGATCGAATGAACCAGCGGAAGAAGGGATACCAGCCAACTCCTTATCAGAATGCAGCAAAAAGTTTCCCAATGAAGGATTTTCACTCCAATCATTCGAATACACAAGGGAGTGGTAAACCAGTAAACCTGGGAACGAAGAAGTTTGGGGACAACTCCCGCGAGCCACTAAAGTGTTGGGGGTGTGGAGAGCCTCATCTATGGAGGAACTATCCACGTTTAATTGCAGCCAACATAGCTGTTGTTCACAATTTGTAGGAAGCCTCGACAGTGGGAGACGTGGGCAGAAGTCTGCATCGGATAAATGCATCCATAGATGGTCGACAAGCTGACCACCAGTCCTCGATGGTAGAAATCGAAGGTAAAATCAATGACACTCAAATTTCTGTTTTAATTGACCCTGGATCTACGTTAAGTTATATTACTCCCTATGTAGTAGAGTCGAATAAACTTAAGAAACTGAAGCACGCAAAATCATGGCTTGTACAACTAGCAACAGGTACTAAAAGAAAAGTAGTTGACTTTATTTCTAATCTCGAGTTCAGCTTAGATGGTCAAAGGATAAGGACCAATCTGAACATCCTACCACTAGGATCTTATGATATGATTATTGGGATGGATTGGTTGGAACAACACAAAGCAGTACTAGACTGTTATACAAAAATACTTATCTATAAAGATAATTTTGGCACTGTTAGAATATCCCAAGGCATACCAAAACCTGTATCAGTCAGACAAGTTTCAATGATGCAACTCAAGAAATGTATTAGAAAGCGATGTCAAGTTTACGCCATCCAAGTGAAGAATCTATTAGAAAAAGAAGATAAGCCCAAGTTAGAAGAATTTGGTGTCCTACGTGAATTTAGAGACATGTTTGCGGATGAGATACCAGAATTATCTCCTAGAAGGGAAATATATTTTTCCATAGACTTACTACCTGGATCAGCCCCGATCTCAAAAGCACCCTACAGAATGAGTCCACCAGAATTGATAGAATTAAAAATACAATTACAGGAATTGTTGGACAAAGAGTACATTAGTCTCGCCATGGGGAGCACCAGTCCTCTTTGTGAAAAAGAAAGACGGTACTCTAAGACTATGTATCAATTATAGACAACTGAACAAAATGACTATTAAGAACAAATACCCCTTACCAAGGATAAATGATCTGCTCGATCAAATGGGTGGGGCCAAGATATTTTCAAAGTTGGATTTACGATTTGGTTATCATCGAATTAGGATAAAAGACGAGGACATAAACAAAACAACTTTTCGGACAAGATATGGACACTACTAATTCGTAGTCATACCTTTTGGACTCACTAACGCGCCAGCCACATTTATGTGCCTAATGAACAGTATTTTTAGTCAATACTTAGACAAGTTCGCGGTAGTATTTATCAGTGATATTTTGGTCTATTCAAAAACGGAGGAAGAACATGATGAACACTTAAGGATAGTGCTGCAAATGTTGAGAAAACAAAAAATTTACGCCAAATATGACAAGTGTGACTTTTATCAAAAAGAAATACAATATCTAGGACATGTAATTTCAGCAGAAGGCATTTTCGTAGACCCGGAGAAGACAAAATCCATTATGGAATGGCCAGTACCTAAGGATGTAGCAGATATCCGGCCATTCATGGGAATCACCAGATATTACCATAGGTTTATAGAAGGATTTTCCAAGATATCCTACCCTATCACATCATTACAAAAGAAAGGGACCAAGTTTAACTGGTCGCAAAAGTGTCAAGAAAGTTTTAACAAGCTGAAAGAATTATTGACATCGGCGCCCATTTTGAAGGTAGCAGACCCAGATAAAGACTTCACAGTATGTGTTGATGCAAGTAAAGAGGGACTAGGTGGTGTCCTAACTCAAGAAGGAGACATTATTTTTTATGAGTCTCAGAAATTAAAGGAACATGAGCGAAATTATGTCACTCACGACTTAGAATTGGCAGCGGTAATACACGCATTAAAAATGTGGCGACACTACATAATGGGAAGGAAATTTCTACTATTGATAGATAATAGCGGTGTGAAATATCTGTTTAGTCAACTAGAGTTCAATGCATGACAAGCCATATGGTTAGCCTTTTTGAGCGAATTCGACTTCGAAGTCAGACATATCAAGGGCAAAGAAAATAAAGTAGCAGACGCTTTAAGCAAAAGAGTCCATGGGTTGTTTGAGGTAAATATCAATAGGGCAGAAAGTGATCTGGAACAAAAGGTAAGGACAACTAGTATTAGTGATGGAAATTACACTAAGATGATGGAAGAATTACAAAACAGTACCACAGACTCAGATAAACCAGATCTAAGTATCGACAAGAAGGGATTATTATGATTTAAAAACAGACTTTACATACCAGATTCAATAGAGTTAAAATTAATAGTTTTGGACGAAGTGCATAAGAAACCGTATTCTGGTCATCCAGGTTACCAAAAAATGATAACAACACTTAGAAAACTGTTTTACTGGCCTAATATGAAAGGAAAAACAACAGAATACTTGGCCAGGTGCCAGGATTGTCAACAGGTTAAGGTCAAACACCAGCGTCCAACCGGCCTATTACAGCCATTACCAGTACTAGAATGGAAATGGGAGACCATATCGCTGGACTTTATAACAGGTTTGCCTAAAACTCAGAAACAAAATGATTCTATCATGGTTGTAATCGATAAAATTAGTAAGTCTGCACACTTTATTCCTGTAAAGTCTACTTTTAAAGCTATAAACATTGTTGAAATATTCATGAAAGAAATTTTTAGACTGCATGGTATTCCTAAAAATGGTGATTTCAGATAGAGACGTAAAATTCACATCCACTTTTTGGAAGGAATTGTTTGCAAGGCTAAATACTAATTTGAATTTTAGTACGAGTTACCATCCCCAAACGGATGGACAGACCGAAAGGACAAACCAAATCATAGAGGATATGCTCTGCATGTATGTAAGAACAAAACCGAACAAGTGGGAAGACTACCTACACCTGGTAGAATTTGCATATAACAATGGGTACCACATTTCAGCTAAGATGAGCCCTTTCAAAATACTGTATGGAAGAAAGTGTACAACTCTAATTCGATGGGATAACCCGGCTGACCGACTCATGGTTGGACCAGAGATACTCCAAGAAATGGAGAACATGGTAAGAAGGTACAACAGAACTTGAAAGAAGAAGAATACAGACAAAAGAGCTATGCAGATCAGAAAAGAAGACACTTGGAATTTGAAAGCCCAAAAAAGGTCGTTGAAATTAGGGAACTGTGTCAAGCTGGCACCCAAGTTTTGTGGGCACTTCTAGATACTAGCTCGAATTGGACCCGTAGCATATCAACTTGCACTTCCAGTTATTCTAAGAATTCATAATGTATTCCATGTTTCTTTGTTGAAAAAGTATATTCATGACCCTACTCATAGGATTGATTGGGACTTGGTGCAGGTGGAACCAGAGGGCGAGTTCCAGGTGGAGCCCCTGCGCATTCTAGACTGGAGAGAAATAACACTTCGAAACAGATCTGTCGCTCAGGCAAAGGTGCAATGGAAGCACTTTAGTTCTGAGGCCTCTTGGGAGATGGAAGGAGATATGCAGAAATCTCATCCAAACCTGTTCCAAGAAAGGAACGAACACTGAGGACAGTGTTTTACTAAAGGGGGAAAGGATGTGATATCCCCCCAAAATAAAATAATTTTGGAATTTAAATTTGCTGGAAATTTATTTCCGTTTTTAGTAAATTCGAATTTGGAATTTTTTTTCCATTTATGGCAATTTTGAATTTCGAATTTGATAATTGTGATTAATTATTATGACTATTGGGCAGAGTTCTGATTGGACTCAACTAACTATTTGACTATGACACTTGTATAAAAACATAATATTTATATTAATTGCAGGAGGACAAATGGAACAACCATGTTAAAATCAGTTGACCATGACTCCCTGAGTGAGGAACATGTTGGAACTACCTCTGGGTTGGTTATTACAAGTGGAAAATCAGAGATTTGGCCATTGGCAGCCCCTGAAAATCAAGGATTTAGAAAGCTAGGAAAATCCCCAAGGGAGGGAAAAAGACCTGGGCAAAAATTGATAAATAACATATGAAAGGAGGCAGGACGCTGCCAAGTATGCTAGGGGAAAATGATTTTTGAGCTCTCTTGTTGTTATGAACACTATGGATTGAGTGTGAGACAAGAGGAGTCTGTTGAAACAGATTTTCCTTGTTGTTATGAGCACTTCTAAGTAAGTGTGAGGCAAGAGGATAACTGCTGGAATTGAAGGACATTGGTAAAGAGGAATTTCCGAGTTAGCCCTCATGGATTCATGGTCAGGCTAGGGGTTGAACTGGGCAAGTGATTTGGTTGCCCTGTTCTACAGTTGGGAGGAACGTGGTTGTTCCCTTTGTCTTCTCATGATCGGGTTCAGATATGTTGCTCTACTCCTTTTCTGTTTGAATGATTTTATATCGGATGCAATATATTTGTTAAATCGGAACTGAAATGATTTCCATTCTCTGTTTGAATGATTTGATATCTGATGTCATGTATTTATTAAATATGAACGAATGATAGAATTGGCCTTTTATTAGTTATGATAGTTAAAAGGATTTATGCATGGTTAAATTCTGGAAGAAATCTCCTCTAAATTAGTTTCACTGGTATTTTCTTTTTTATTTGTTTGCTGAGTGAAACCAATACTGAGATTGGCATATGGGGAGTGGAAGTTATGCTGAAATTTCATTAATCTAACTGTATGGATAATGCTGGGAACAACATTCTGAGTTTTGTAAACTATGCTACTTTTTCTTTTCCATTAAATAGACTGTGTAGAGGCAAATTTGTAGCTGAGGTAGGAAGACCGACTATTACACCAGTTTCCCTTACAGTTTTGTGTATGCAACATGCGATTTAAAATTCCTACCAGCCCTTTGGCCTAAACAATGAAGAAAGTACATATATATATACATATATTATTCTGGAAGAAAAACATAGAATCAAAACTTTACTCGAACCTTTATATCCAAACTAAATAATCACTATTGCAGATTTAAACCACCTTGGTAATAATTATAAGGAATGTCGAAATAAGATAAAATGTTTTAGTATTTAGATATAGCATAAGTTGATCCAACGTCTAGCATTTGAAAACAGGGCCTGTCTCCAAGGCAATAACCCCGGTAGTTTGAATTTAGGGCATAACGAGACCGAATGGTAATCGGTTATCAAATATTTCTTTTTACTCTAATGAACAGGACAATCCTGTAGAAGAAATTTCTACAAAAGTTATACTGTAACCACCGGGACCAAATCCCCAGTTACCCTCGGGAAATTTTTCCCCCTTTCTCCAAACCTAATAAGAGTCTGAAGGAATTGAATTTGAATGACCCTTTTAAATTTGGCAACTGTAATGCTCCGTAAGCACAAGAGTTTGGAGATGCTTAATCAGGACTTGTACCGAAAAATTAACATAGACTTTTGTTTAATGGTTTAAACCTTAGAGAACAAAATGGTGTGAAAGGCCGAAGTTAATCAGGTTTTAGCGATTACAAACGCTGAACACAAAAGACAAAAGACCACGCTATTTGCAGAATCGCGAAATGCGAAAAGACTGAGGACCCCACATTTCTGGGTTTCGAGATTTCGGGGTTCAGGATTTCGGGGTATATGAACCCCTGATGCACAAACAAAATGAAATAAGAAGTGTCGAATTGCGAAATGTGAAAGGACTGTGGACCCAACACTTCAGAGTTTCGGAGTTCGGGATTTCAAGGTTTTGCGATTCGGGATTTCGCGACTCCGGCAATAACTTTTCTAGGCCCTTCGAACTCATGGGACCCGAAATGCCGAAAAGGGGCTTAATGGGTCTTGGCCTTTTCACATTTCGGGGTTTTGGAATTTGGGATTTCATGACTCCATATGCAATGTTCTAGGCCTTCAAACTCCTGGGACCTGAAATGCCGAAAAGGGGCTTAACAAGGTTTTGGCCCTTTTGCATGAGATCAATGGTCCCAATTCTTTCGAGATTTCACAAATTGGGAGTTCGCGATGCAGCGACCCTAAAATCCCTTGCTGCTCCAAACCCCAAACTCTGAAATAGTGAAGTTTGAAGCGTGAGATCAACGGCTCCTGTTGTTTCTCATCCAATGGTTGCTACTCCTCCTGAGCTTTTGAACGCTAAAAGACAATCAGTCTTAACCTTCCCACAGATCTACGAGATCCAACGGTCCACGAGATTTTCGGTACTTCCCCATGAATAAATCTCACCATTTGTTCACTCCGCTCAAGGATCTCTAGCCAAAATGACTTAGCGTTCTCCACCTGAACTTGACCTCTGCGAGATGATTTTGATCTCTACCTCCCTTTGAATACTTCAAAGGTGCTATCCCTTCTTAGATTTATCTCTCTGAACATCAAAGGTTCCTTCGACCTGAGTTTAGACATTGCCTATATACAAAGAAGTATGTTGGAGTAGTTTGAGTGTCAAGGGAAGTGATAGAATTATGGAAAGAATTTACCCACATAAGCTTTTCAGTTCAAGGTAATCTAGACTGGTGTAAAAATGACATTATGTACATAAATGAATTTTACCTTCTCTTAATTTCTAAGCTTAAACGAAATTAAATTATGTCATAGGATTTTTCTTTTTTTATGGTGAATTTGAGGTTCATTACATTGGTAATGGAAAGAGGATGAGTTTTAATAATAGGGTATTGTTGATGAGTAGGGGAACACTCAAGGAAAGAGTAATGTGTCAAGGTATTGTTAGCAAGAAGAGAAGATGTCCTAAAATAAAGACTATGTGGGTATGTTGTAGATTATAATTTTGGGGTCCAATGGATAGTGAAGCGGGGTAGAGCTTGTAGAGTTGACCAAGACCATAAAGAAATTGTAGAGGGAAGTGAAGAGATACAGAGTAGGTAATGAAAATTTGATAAAGGGATCTAGAAGAACATAGACAAATTAATATTTAGCTACTGTAGATTCTAAATGAATTGTAAGGACAAATCGACAAGGATTCTCACATAAATCATGAATCTAATAGGTGAAAAATGTCATTAAAAAGAACATGAAAGTAAGGTAAGACTTCTTAATATTGAAGATATAAATGTAATGATGGTAGAAGATCTTGTTGCAAAAGAAAACAAGGATCCCATGGGGTGAAGTGTGACTCATGGGATGGATGATTCATCTCTATGTACAAGCATAGGAAGGCCTAGGAAATAGTTGCAAGCCATAAACCAACAAATTTTGTCTAAAGGTATTCAGTGCATGAAATCCATTTATGTTATCAAAGTGCGTAGTGGAAGAAATTTGTAATAGAGAATATTGGCTAGAATTGTAAGATGGTCGAGTGGGACTTGGATAGAATTTTTTTAGATCAAGTAAGGATAGTGTACCGGGTAGAGAGGATCTAGAGGAATTTATGAAGAACCATCTACAAAATAAATAAATAATAAAGATGGAATAAATATGCATTGGAAAGCATACTAGAAGTGATGAAAAATGAATATAGGAAAGATAGAATGTATGTGCATCGGTAGGCATGTTGGGAATGAATGTTTGGTCCATGTGAGGATGCTTGGACATGCATACGAAATTCTTATAGACTCCGAGTAGCCTGATTTTATATATGAAATAATGATGCTATGATATTTGAATATGGATAACGATGGATTATGTATCCAAGAAATGTTTATAGCATGGTTGAAAGTGATGATGATGTTGTTTCATATGACAACCATCCATATGAATACAAATGAGGATGGTAAGAATGTTGATCAAGAAGTTGGTGAAGAGATCTTGCGAGGTTCTAAAAAATACTAGTTGATAAGGTAGTATCAAGTAATTTATAACAACCATGAAAATATGCATTTGGTTGCATATGAAGACCATTGGAAGACCATTTTCCTATGCCTTGACACCTATAATTAGAAGAGGTTAGACCTAGGTTATTATAGAAAGTTTAGAAGGAACTATGGTAAGATTACATCTCCCCTCATAGACTTGCTCATAAAAAATTCTTTCAGTTGGAATCTGTAGTGTACTTAACCCAAAAATTTATATCAATCACATAAAATGTAGTGCAAAACCCAAGAACATAAGAGAAAACAAAGATAAAAATAGAGAGCTATGTTCACTTTCCTATTCAAGGGGGAAACCTCCAAGAGAAATGATCTAAACACAATAACAATTCTCGAAAAAACAACACATAACCTCTACTCAATATATCGATATACATAGAGAATATTAACTACCTATGGTCCCCTTATAATGACATTCATCCAACTAATATGGGCCTTCTTAGTAAAAATGACCCTTTATTACATTGAGTGACTATTAACTAACTATTTAATGAGCCCTATTCAAGGAAGATGGCCTCATACATCAATAAAGTATCTAAGAAAGGGAGTTAAAGTAGGATCTTAACATGTCCTCCCATTTTGAAAGAAACATTGTCCTCAAGGATAAAAGAGAGGATGTTGTTGTAGAATCACTGTCGGTTCCATGTGACATCTTTTGGCTACATATGTTTCCACTGGATCAATACTTCCTTGATCATGCATTGATGTAAATGAAGCACTTCGATATCCAATATTGGTTTTGGTTGGATCCAAATGGAACTTTCTTCATCAAGTTCTATCACTTTGCAATTTGATCCCACAACTTTCTTCACATAGGACACATGAAAAACTGGATGAATCTTGGAGTGGGTTGGGAGAGCCAGTTGATAATCTACCTAACCAATGTGTTGTATGATATGATAGGGACCATAGAACTTGGAAGGTAGCTTCCAGGGAACTTTATATTTTAGTGATGTTTGTTTATAAGGACACATGAAATGAAACACTTGATACCCTTCATTAAAAGAATGTTCATATCTATTTTGATTATATTGTTGTTTCATTTGATTTTGTGCCATAAAAAAGTTTTCCTTGAGGATACAAATAATGGCTTCTCTGGTGTGAAGCACACTATCTACTGCATGAACCTTGGAGGTGCATGGTACATAGGATGCCACTGATAAGGGGTTTTAGCCATAAAAAACTTGATATGGTTTCATTTTGGTAGCTCCATGATAAGTGGTGTTGCACCACCATTCAACAACGGGAATCCATTGTTCCCACTGGTGTGGATTTTCAGAAGAAAATCATCTCAAATAGGTTTCTAGGCACTTGTTGACCACTTCTATTTAACCATCAATTCGAGGATGGTATGCAATGCTCATACTCAATTGTGCACCTTGAAGTTTACATAGTTCTTGCCAAAATTTGTTGGTGAATGTGGGGTCTCGATCTGAGATAATGGAAGTGGGAATACCATGTAGCTTAAAGATCTAATCCATGAAGGATTTTGCCACTGAGGTAGGAGTGAAAGGATGAGCTTAGGCACAAAAATGAGCATCTTTTGAAAGACGATCAACAAATAACATTATGACTAATTCGATGCCATCTTTTGGGAGTCCATGATAAAATCAAGTGAAATGTCTATTCAAATCTTTGTTGGCATTGGTAATGGTTGCAATGTCCCTGGTATCTTCACTATATCTTCCTTGCTTCTTTGGCAAGTTTCATAAGATGTTATAAAGTCTTGGATATATGTTTTCATTCCATCCCAAAAGAATGAATTCTTAGTTCTTTCATAGGTTTTATGGAAGCCAGAGTGACTGACTATCGATGATGAATGAAGCTCCTTTAAGACATGTTGTTACAATGCGCCCTTTATATTGCAATGTATTGTGTTTCCATGTATAACTTTTAGGTGGGTTGGGATCTAACTAAAGCCCTTGTATGAGTTTCCTTAAAGTATCATTTTCTAGTCATTCCTTTCATTCCTCCTCAAGACATCCCGGGTTTGGTAATGATAAGGCAAAGAGCACTACAACAAATCCTTATGATTATCTTCCTTTTTAGCTCCCTTTGTTGCTTCCATTGTTTGTTTTAATGTATTTTTGTCCACTTTTTTTGCAAAATTCAACGCTATTTATCGGGATGGCACTATTTTGGGAGTTATTTGTGCCAAGCAACACAAGTCGATGCTAAATTAGGAACTATTAGCACCTAATTTTGTGCCCAAGTTAGTGCCAAGTGTAGCTTCTAGTTTAGCTTTGAGTTTAGATTCCAGTTTAGTTTCTACTTTAGTTTCCTGGTTAGCATCCGGCTTAACTTCCTTTTTAGCTTCTAGTTTGGCTTCCTATTTGGCTTCCAATTTAATGCCTATTGTGCCTAAATATTTAATTTGTTGAGTTTTTTGGGGTTAAGTGGATAGTGGCTTTGGGGATTAAGGGATTTAGGGATTTGGGTTCTAGGGATTAAGGGTTAAGGGATTAGGGGTTACAGTTTAAGGGATTAAGGATCAAGGTATAAGGGATTTGGGGCTTAGGGGTTAGGTAGTTTAATGGTTAATTTCTTAGGGATTATATCTTGTCAAGGTTTTAATGGCATCCATTGACCCCACACATAATATTTGAGATCATCCACGTATCATTGTCATAATTCATCATTACCATATGTAGAATCTTTGTCGGAAATCTCTTGAAATGTCATGGAACTTCCAATACACCCATCACAAATGTCTTTCACCGACCCCGCACAGTGAGAAGTGAATGGGGCCATCGTTGAAATTTCTTCAATCGATGTCGTATGCATCGAAATTTGACATGGTTAGACTAGACACATGTCTTGACGATATGGGAGGGTTTCAAGACTCAAGGATGTCTGAAGTCCCCACATAATCTTTGAGATCATCCATGCTTGCAACAACGTTCATAATGGACGCCTCATTGTCATCATTCGTCATTTCCATATGTAGAATCTTTGTTGGAACTCTCTTGAAATGTCATTGAACTTCCAATACACCCATCACAAATTTCATCCACCAACCTCTCATTGTGAGCAATGAATGGTTCCAACGTTGAAATTTCTTCAATATGTGCTTGTATGCATGAAAATTTGACATGGTTAGACTAGACACATGCCTTGAAAGTATGGGAGGGTTTCAAGACTCAATGATGCCTGATGTCCCCACATAATATTTGAGATCATCCACATTTGTATCAACATCCATCATGCACATCTCATTGTCATCATTTGTCATTCCCTTCTATAGAATCTTTGTCAGAACTCTCTTGAAATGTCATGGAACTTCCAATACACTGATCACAAATGTCTTCCACCGACCCCGCACAGTGAGCAGTGAATGGGGCCAATGTTGGTTGCGGAGCCTGATTATCTTCCTGATTTAGAGGTATTTTCCTTCCAGCCGTGTTTATAGCCCATGAAGTATTTACACCCCAGAAGTATGTACACTCTTCCACGCGGGGGAGTGCAGAGGGGGGGTACCCCCTCTGCGGGGTCTGGGGGGGCTATCCCCCCGGCTAGGGGGTCTGGGAGCAAGCGGGGGTTCGAGGGAGAAGCCCCCGAAGAAAAAATTGCCTTGTAAAAGTATATTGTAATTTCATTGTAAATCTGGACCGTTCATTATAAGGTCGCAGATCTAATGATAGAGATTATGTTAGGGTTTTTTGCCCTAGAAGG